>JAVQJF010049738.1:0-91013 GCA_036023855.1 Gadopsis marmoratus
CCGGAAAGGCGGCTGGACGTGTCCGTCTGTCAGCGTCTGAAGCGCGCCGCGCATCGCCAGCGTGCGCACATCTCACTGCGGAGAATATCCGGGTGGACGCTCGCCGCGCGGCTCCAGAGTCAATAACAACAAGTACAAAAGACGCGGTGCGCGAGAGGGAGGGAGGGAGGGCGGCGCCTGCTCGCGTGTGCGGCGCGTTGACTTTCCGAGAACATTCGTCAAGTGTCCGCGTTGACGAGTCGGACGGACGAGCGGACATGTGAGTATTTCATGATCCGGTGGGTGGGTTTTCCTTTTCCTTTTCCTTTTTTTTCCTCTCCGGGAGATGCGGGGTGTGGAGGAGGAGCGGGTCGCTGCGGGCTTTTCTCCGCGCGCGCACACACACACTTGACTGATTGACAGACACACACACACACACACACACACACACACACACACTCAGCCCGGCTTAACGTGTCACTCCTTCCCCTCTCTCCTTTTCCTGATCTCCTCCCAAAGACTGTAGCGGAGCTCGGAGACCGGAGCTGGCACCGGGACGGACGGACGGACGGACGGACGGACTCGTCTCCAGTCGAGCGCAGGAAGGTTGAGCTCCGCTTTCTTTACTTTTGCTGCGAACAGAGGCACGAAGCGAGTCCGGAGAGAGAGGACTGTGAGCCTGGTTGGATGGGAACGCGGCGACGGCAGCTGCCCACATCTCCCCCCTCCGACAGACTCGAGATCCGCTTGTTCCGCCTGTTTTTTGTTTTTTTCTTTTTTGTTTTTTTTTTTTCCCCCGAACCCGCCTGCGGCGACTTTCTGTGATCGGCAGAAGTTAACGGACGAGCCCTCTGTCGCTTCAAACGATCTGTAATCGTCGGTTCCTCCGCCGGACACAGCGATTACAACGCGACCAGAGACGCGTAGAGATTTAAAAAGCCTCCACTTGCGTCGGACCCAGGAAAGAATCAGCGCTTCCTGCGAGGGGACCTGATCTCGCCACACTCCAACATTCGGTCACCGCTCGCCGACGAGCCGAGGACCCGCCGCTGGCTTTGGCTTCCTCCCGTTGCACCGGTTTCCTCTCCAGCTCCGTCCGCTGTTTTGATCTCTGCATGAAAAGTCCAGCGGAAAGTCTCTTAGCAGCAGTAGCGGCGGCGGCAGCGGCAGCAGCGGCAGCAGCAGCATGCCGAGGAGGAAGCAGCAAGCGCCCCGGCGGTCAGCAGGTAAGCCCCGGCTCTTTAAACGAGCAAACCCCCGTCCAGCAGAACCGCACACGCACTTTATTAACGGCACAGACTCCTGTTGACCCAGCAGGCCTGCTGCAGACTGCATGTGCAGTGTCGGCTTCTATTCCGCCTCTGCACTTTTCCCAACAATCCCAACAGGCCACAGTAAGTTTTATTTGCCGCTAGTCGGAGGCGTGTTGGACCGGGCGGCAGTGCGGCTTTCGCAGCCAGCGGCGCCGGATCTGCACTTCCAGTTACACCGAAGGCTTCCCGAAGCGGCTCCAGCAACTTCTCCAAACACAGCGACTCGTATCTGCTCTGTACAGGCCGCTTCATGTGTTGCTGCCAGGGAGGGATGGAGGGAGGGAGGGAGGGAGGGAGGGAAGTGTTGCCATCCTTGATTTGATGCTTGATTGATCGCCTGTCACGCGGCCGCCTTTGATCTATTCATTCCTGATGCACGTCAGTAAATCAGTCGCCACAGAGACGCGCATGCGCGCCTGCAGCTGGACGCCCTCAAAAGGGGCAACTGTTCGCCCCCCATCCGAGGCGCAGAGAAAAGACAAGTTGAAAGAAAAGTTCTCAAGCGGGATAAATACTTTGCGATTAATACCCGAGGGGGGGTGGAGGGGGGCAAGGGAGGCGGGGTGCTGGGGCGTAGCGAGATCACAGAGAAGCATATCATAGGGGAACAGGCCTAAAACACTGGGGTGAAGGGGGGGGGGGGGGACCTCTAATGGTCACTTGAAGCTCTTGACCTGACCTCTGTGTTCTCTGTTAGGGAAGTAAATCACAAGGGTTTGCCAACGTTATGTTCATCTAACACCAAACATGATATGTGAGGAGATAAAGTGAGTAAAATCACTTTTGGGTGCCAACAAAAAAACCTGCTGCGCAAATCATCCTTAAGAATATTATCGATGCCGCGTGACGTCAAAATCCAGAACTTGCTGATTAACCCCATGTTAACCTATTAATTAACCGCCTGTGACGTGGAGAATGCAGGTGGTTTGTTGGTTTATGAAAGTATTTGGGCGAGTTTCATACGAGCAATAATATGCACCCAGAGTGTTAAAAAGTGAAGGCACTAATTCACATTTAACAAGCATTTTGTTTTTCTTTCTTTTCAGAGAAAGGACCTCAGCAAAAGTGCACAATAGCTTATTCTCAGAGAAACTCACTGCCACAATTTCAGGGCCGACATTCTGCCTTTTGACAGTCGTGCCGGCGTGTTGTCATTAAGTTGACCAGACAGGAAGTGTTCCGAGGGAGAATGGCATGTTTGCCTGAATCCATTTGATGTCCCTGGGAGATGTGTGTGATGGACACGCGTTTTTCAAATGACGGTGGGTGGGTGTGTGGTGGTGGGTGGGGGGGGAGAGGAGCCTTTTGAAGTTGGTGCAGTAATGACCAAAGCTGAATAAAACAGCTGCAGAATGTTAAGCAGGCGGTGGAAATGTGAGGTTAAGCAGACTTAATCAAGGTTGTGACAGAAAGACTTTGAACTCGGCGGGGCTGTAATTTCTAATTGACGCGAGGCTTTGGTGATGGATGGAGCGAAATGTGTTTGAAGAGCGGAGCCTGTGCGGTGAAAATGGACGGCGTCGGTTTCTGCCTCAAATAGTGGCGAAATCCCCGAAAGAGAGCATTAAGAAAAAGGTGTTGGTTATCCTGTTTTCCAGCCTCATTCTGGTCACTCGGCCCAGCTCTGAAGTGGCCCCATTCTGGCTCAGCTTTTGAATATTGATTTAATTGTCTGTTTTTGTGACAGACACATACATCACAGGCAGTAATGGTCAATCCCAACTTGGCAGGCTTTGTCTCTGCATTATTTCCAGTGCGTGACATATGGTCAATCCTAAAACTTTACCATCTCCTACTGGGGGGGGGGTGTGTGTGTGTTTGACTGCCTCCTCTGTGAAACGGTGTACACACCTATAAACACAGGCTATTTTTACAATGCATTACCAGATATTTCCACAACCTTGATTTGTCAGTTTGGAGTTGCACTAAAACAAAATGTTGCATACGCTCCTCAGAGAGAGAGAGAGAGAGAGAGAGAGAGACAGGCTTCAATGGCTCTTTGTATGCCATTTCAAATGGGCTCTGTTTCATCAGTCACAGTGATGATTTTAGACCCTGTAATGGCGCTGTACCCTATCTAGTTTATGACCAGTGACAATACATCAATGTTCCTTCATTTGGAACCGCATTACTGCATCTGTTAGTTTTGGCAGTTGACTTCAGTGCAGTGCAATTTGAGCAGCAGAGTCTTTTGCTGCAGTCATTTGTCGTCATTTTCATTATTTCTTTTTGTGTGTGTGTGTGTGTGTGTGTGTGTGTGTCTCCTCTCACTGAAGTGCAGTTGTGTAGAGGTATTTCTAATAGCACCTCAAGCAATTAATGAAAGGTACACACTGCAGTTATATCAAGTAATTATTACGAGAAAGGAAATGTAGGAGGATGTTGGGACTCTTGGCGAGTTTTGTTTCTCTCATATGTTTAACTCATGTTCACCATTCTAGGTTAAGACAAAGACAACAGCAAAAGTGTGAAACCAATGTGACTGTGCCAGTGTTGTATTCCATTATGGTCGATCGCAGCCGGCGCTGAAACGATTAGTCGATCGACAGAACGTCTATCGCCAACAGTTTTGATCATGTATTAATCGTTTATTGCACAAAAAAACATTCTCTGGTTGAAGCTTCTCAGGTGTCAGGATTTGCTGCTTTTCTCTGATGAATGTCTTTGTGCATTTTTATATTTTCATTTTGCTGCACTGTTGGTTGGACAAAACAAGCAGCATGCAGACGTCACATGAGACATTAAAGAGTTTGATGGTAGCCGCAGTAATCGGCACCTATTTTTCGTGCTGTTTAGAAGAATCGGTGCATGATATCCGGCTCTTATCCGGCATTTTCCTGTTTTAAATATGGCAACATAACCGTACACACTGCAGCTAGAAAACCGGTAATTAGTTTAATTAATAGACGTGGGATAGTGTATATGAGAGATACAATGGAGCCATAACTCTGTATCTGCCTTGATATCGCGGTCACAGCTTTGATCGCTGTTGGAAAATTAATAGCATTGCTGCACGTCTGCTCTTGCTTTTAGTTTGCCTGCCACAATATCTTAAATCAAACACTGTCACTCTAAGTAATGAATCTGTCAACTAATCATTCAACATGTCATTGTGATTACAGTGTGACACTGTGTTAAATTTATCTCGCAGGAGCTAAAAAGGTCTAGCTGCGAAAGAAAATGGATATATATTTTTTTATGACCTGTTTTACTGGCTGACACAGAGGAGGAGGCGGAGCAAAGTGTGGGTGACCAATCCACAGTGGGATGGACCAGGATAGAAGTGTATGGGATTCACGTCTTTAGACTCGTGTACTGTTCTTAGGTTGAGTTAGGCCCGGGGATCTGATTTCCACTCGGTTTCCTTTTTCACTCGCAGATGTTAAAGTTTAGAAATATTTGATCCTGTCCCGGATCCTCATCTCCACTGACAGCAGGGAGAGCCGTTTCTAGACTGACAGAATTAGTGCAGGTCATGAAGCGAGGGAAAGTGACATGCTGTGATACTGTCAAACACGGCTGCGTTGGAAGTGTGTTCCTTCGTCGCTGAAGACGGTAATTAGTTTGCCTTTGTCTGCTCTCTTGATAGAAATGTTAGGCAGCCGGATGGGTCTGGCCACTCTCGCACACACCGATGCCACTAATTAAAAAGTTTAGTAGTCTGAACGTAAAGTGTTCAGGTTACAGTGAGGGGCTGCGGATGCTGTTAATTTCTTTAACATGTATGATTCAGATGAACCTCAGTGCTTTTTAATGATCTTAGCTCGGCACACGTTTAATTAAAGCGCCCTGCAACACGTCCAGATTGAAGCCACAGCGAGGTGCACACAGTGAGCCTTGCCTTGTGAGCTTCTCCACTGACACCGCTTCCTCCTAAACACATCCCCCCTGTACTGCCACCATCGCCACCTCAATACAAAAGGAGTCTCTTAATTATGACTTGAGGGTGGGCGGGTGAGTGGGGGAGAAGTTGAGCTTCCCTTCTTCCCGACGGCATCGTTAGCCGTGGTCCCTAATTATCCAGGTAGCTGACGGATCAGTGACAGGGCCCCACCGATTAATGCTTACAAATTCAACAAGGTGTCAAGTCTGCAAGCTGCCTTGATACAGTCAAATCGGTGGTAGCCACTTCTCACATGCCCACCGCCAGTTGTTCCAGTGTAAAGGCAACGGCAGAGGTTGCTTGCAGCGTGACGTGACAAATGTGAAGCCAACAAACACCACGCTGGACGCAAACACGCCTGGAATGAGGCTATGAATGTTGTAGCCTCCAGCTTGCATGTACAGTACATGAGCACTCACTGTAAATAGACAATGTGTGCAATGCAGGCCGTTTTTAATAGTTAAGAGTAGGTGTATCTTATACATTGAATGGGAAAGATTTCCTTAATACTTTCCTTCTAATATTTCTGGTAACAGCTTTTCGGTACCTTTGACAGAACAGGAACAGGAAGTTCCAAGCCGAGCAGCAGTAACACATTTTGTTGTTGGTACTTTGCATTGTATTTCCTCTGCAGGAATTTAGCTCACGGCACCTGTCAACTAAGACGCCAGCACCTTGGAAGTCTTGTGTTGGTTTTATCGG
The DNA here is from genome assembly GCA_036023855.1 of Gadopsis marmoratus. Classification (NCBI taxonomy): domain Eukaryota; kingdom Metazoa; phylum Chordata; class Actinopteri; order Centrarchiformes; family Percichthyidae; genus Gadopsis; species Gadopsis marmoratus. Next base: position 5,878 of record JAVQJF010049738.1, read on the forward strand.
GATGCTCCTGATAAAGTATTTAATGACGTTTGTCAGGAGTTGAAGCTGCGCTGTGAGGGGGAAAAAAAATTATACTATTTGAAAAGTCTGTAGATGAGAGCAGAGCAGGTCGGTGTGTGTGTGTGTGTGTGTGTGTGTGTGTGCGAGTGCGAGTCTGCATCACCGAGCAGGACGTGAGGTTGGTGCAACCCTGCGTGCGTGAATATGAAATATTCTGATCCTGTGATAAGGCAGTGTATGTAAAGTGTCATTAACAGGTGACATTGACTGAAGGAGTCAGTGGATATATTTGCTATCCCACACTCTGCTACACCCGCAGTTTCATTTGCATGTGGTGTTGGAGCCAGTGGGCCTCCAGGAAATCAAAGACGCACGCTAATACGCACACTCGCACAACTGCGCGCTCTGTCCTCATCTTCGTGGAGGTTAAGTGACAAATGAAGATCGATGACCGACTCTTATGGAAAAGCGAGAGTCGAATTGAAAATATGTGGGAATTAGGCTCGCCAGCGGGGGGACGATGTAAAGGCATTCAGCGCTGCAGCCCGCGAGGTAAGACTACCCCGGAGCTTAATGAGGTTCAGAGGAAGCAGGAAAACCTGGATTTTCACTCAAGCACGACACAAGGAGCCTTGACAAAGAAGTAAAGAAAACAAGGTCTTTTTTTTTTCTTTTTCTTTACAGGAATAAATCTCACCAGCATCCTCACTCTTAAATACATCCTGCATGTATTTATTGTCTGAGATTTTCAGGGCGTCTGTTTCCCATTCACAAAGATATCTTGGCTCCAGTTCAAAACAGCTGTACAACAAAAGCCACAATGTACAGTGGGGATGTTTAATAATAACAGGAATAATAACAAGAATTAAATCATCCACATGAATGTCCTTGAGGGGTTTAGGGCACCGGTTGCTGATTACTGTGAAGCACACGCACTGTATTGGCAAAATTTCCCTGCTGATTAAGTTAAATGGCCAATTGGAAGAAAGGAGACGAGGGTGATATCACAACACAGGGTTTCTAAAATAAATTCAATTGATTGCTTTATTTATATATATATATAGAATGTAACCCCAACATATGGATTTCACAAAGCATAGGTGATTGTGTGCTTTCATCCTGGCCATCAAGATTTATAGATCGGGCCGCAACTAACAATAATTTTCCTGATTAATCAATAATTGTTTTGTCCACAGAATGTCAGAAAATAGTGAAATAAATTCACAAAGCCAGCCAAAATCATATTTGACAAAGAAAGGCATCAAATTCTCACATTTGAGCAGTTGAAAACAGCAAAGTTTGGCATTTTTGCTTTAAAAAAATTATTAAAACGATTGTTCTTTTATCAAAATAGAGGCCGATTCATGTTCTGAACGACTAATCAATCATTCAATTGATTTAACATAACCAGTTCTTTATTTTCCACAAGTTAAGAAACACAGAGGTCCAATTATCAGCCTGCAACTAAAACTGTGCTTCAAGTTGCACACTTTGGAATATTCTCACTATTTGTTTAGGCTGCAGCAAAGCAGCAAAGAATTGTGGGCAATCAGACACCCAAAGTGGGCCGGCTGCATTTGCTTCTTCACACCAACGTTGGGCTGAAAGTTTCTCTAATAATTCAAGCAGTTTAAGAATCAGACCATTAAGACAAAGGGAATTAGGCTAAGTGTGGAGAAGGGAAATAAAGATGTAGAACAGAAAGGGAGGAAAAATTACAAGTCATGATTTATGGCAAGAAGACGGGAGGTCCGGGATACACTCAGGTCAGCGTGTGCTCAGGGGAGCCTCTCTCTCGATCGCCTCCAGTCTAAAGTGTGTTTTCTCTGTTTGTTTTGTTGTTTTCCCAAACATTTTTCCTGTCAAATACAGAAGACTTGTACATCTGCGTTGTCTGAGTATGTTAGCGTAAATGCACTTTGTTTCTTTTGTTACCAATTCCAGTGTAACGGTACACCAGTGCATCTGTATGTAGTGTGTGTGTGTGTGTGTGTGTGTGAGAGTGTGTTCTTGCATGATTGATACACTGCATGCCAGACAGACGCCGTTATTGGAGAGACAGTTAGCCAGTGTTGGCTGCCGTGATCGAATTTGTCCAAAGCCAGAAAGACTCTGCTCTGATTCAGATATTTTGTTTCTGCATTTTGTTCGAATGAGCTCAGAAATGACTCCGCATCCCTTTTTGCTTGTGTGTGTGTGTGTGTGTGTGTTGCGTGCTGCGTGCTACATTTGATGTATTAGAAATTGCCACTGAGGCGGCGCCTGTTGCAGTAATCATGGTGATCATGCTAGAGATAAGGATGGAGATACATGGCCACCATAGCAGGCACAGTTTAAATTACTCCCAGTATTCCTTTTTATTGAATCTCTTGTTCCCTCGTATTGCTGATACTTGAGTCAAGAGCTCAGTCAGTTAGGCCACAAAGTAAACATTTAAAAAACCAGTGTTGAGTGCCCTGTACTACCCAGACCTGACGTTGTGCTGCTCCCGTTAACCAGCCTTGAACATCTGGGTTGAAGCAGGGTGGGCAAGAGAGAGCAGTGGGTGAGGGGAAGAAGACAACAGAGGGAGAGAAAGAAAAGGTATTAAAAGTGACAGATGAACAGGACTTGGGTAGACGTTCTCCTGCAGCAGCTGTGACTGCTGCCATTGCTTTGACAGGTGTCAATTAAGAATTACTGCCGAGGCCCTGTAGTCATTTTTTCCCTGCCCAGCTGTCGGTCTGTGTGCCTTTTTTGAGAAATAACACTTTACCCTTGTCACTGCTTTAGCGCTTAGCCACGGCCGCCACAGAAAATGAGTGCATGGCGGGCACGCTAATCGATAACCAGTGTATTAACAATTATTTTGCCCATTGATTTACAGTGGGGCAGCAACTCCCACTGTGTTATTAGCTGCTGATAACATGTGCCCGTGCCCGTGCTCGACTGCAGACACGCACGCCAACACATACACCTGCTTTGCTGTTGCTAGGAAGACATGTTATCCTTTATAAAGCAGAGACAAAAAGAAACGCGCATATTTCCTTCTTGTTTGTCAAAGTTTAGACGTTGGACTTGTCTCAGGAGTTCCCCAGGTAATGAAGAACAGTTTCATATAATCATAATTTCATTCTCTTTTAAGGACATTCGAAGGAATTAAATAATGTGTTTTAAACGATACCAAGTCGGGTTATAGAAACCACTTTCACCACTAAATTGTCGCGTGACTGGTGTGGGTTAAATATACCTTTACAGGTCGATAAATAAAAGGACATATAATGTTTTAGCTACAGATGCACCAATCTGAAATGAATTGGGGGGCCTATACGGACCTAACTAAGTGGATCATGTATCGGCCAGATGTGATGTTTCCTTGTCAATGCCATTAAAGTAATTCAGTATTTCATCTGTTGCATTCATTAGCAGGCCACAGTAATTCTGTGACCTCATGTTACTTTACATAAAATGATCCCAATGAATTATACATTTTTTAATTTCGAAAAAAGAAGCATGGCCGATATCCTGAGTTTAGATATCGGAAATGGTATCGGGAGAGGAAACGGTGGCTCGGCGCTTCGCCCGTTTTAGCAATTTCAAGTTGCCATTTGCCTTTTAAAATCTATAATTTTAAACTAAAGTTTTTATTGGTTTCGGAAAGGGATCGCTGACATGCGAACAATATCTACGGGAAGACTTGAAACTATTGTAGAAACTGTCTAGGGAAGAGAAATGATTCATTCCAGGCACTAACTACTGCCGTGCTTTTTGGCTGAATATTGCATCTCGGCAGAAATTCCATTTAAGTTCAGAACAGGAAAATGAAAGGTCTGTAATGGAGAGCTGCATCAATTTTTCACGCCAAGCTATAAAGCTACACTAAAAAGGCTTGAGGGTAACAAATAGAATTAGTGTATTTTGTTTATGCGCTTTTGTGGTTGCCAAGGTAAAGGCTGGATACGTATACGCATGATACATCAGGGGAACATTAACGTTAATTAAACGTATGCAAACTACGCGGCAAGTTCCTTTTTTTTTTTCCTCTCTCTCCACAGCTCTAAAGAGAGCCTTGGTTGAACATGTAGAGCATGTTGTGCAACAACCGGCAAGAACGGGTACTGTGTATATCATGAGGAGAAAGGTACTTGTTTTTATTACACAGACTGATAAAAGCTGGCCTCAGCACATCCAGCAGTCGGAGCAAGTGGACGAAAGTCAGGGGGTGGAAATTTCTATCCCCAAGGGAGTGTTTATTTAACTGATAAGCTGGGTTGAGAAGCAATGAATATCATATTTTATTTTTTTTTGGACACTAGTTTACTGCAGATAAGCCACCTGGGAACGGCTACAGTTAACAGATGACACTTTGTCCTTGAGAGCGGACGCTGGGGAAGGTCATGCTGCAGCCTGGTGTAGTTCCACTGCCATCTCTCCTTCCTCCCATCACCTCTTCATCTTTATCTCAGCCGAACTCTCTCATCGTCTTTTTTTTTTTTTTTTTTTCCGGATTACCGGCCTCTCTCTCTCTCTCTAAGACTTTTTTCTCATCTTCCTATCTGTCATCAATCTCTATCTTACTGACTCAATCCTCCTCTACCCTGCTCATATTTTCTTTCATCTTGCTCCCTGTCTCCCGCCTTCATCTACCACTCTCTCGCCGGATGCTCAAGAGTCAGTGAACTGGTTACAAGAACATGAACCTGACGTCTGAAAAGGAGAGCGTAAAACCCTTTCAGGCCCACTGGCCGTGTTCTCATCTTTCAAGAACCTCCTCTTTTTTTTTTTTTTTTTCTTCTTCTTTCTCAATAGTCTGATTTCGACGACATCCTGCAGTCTCACACATGAGTTGTACAATTCCAAAAGGTCACAGGGCAGTTAAGTCCTGTGTCATCGTCTTTGAAGTCTAAACACATGACTGGCACGTATTTTCCAAGAGACATTTCCATCCCCATTAAGCAGACAGTTATCCATAAAGCATGTTGCACGGGAAAAGAGTCCAAGCATATTTTGTTGGTGTCTATTCCGTTTAGTTTGAGGCTTCCATTAAAAAGAAACCCAGTGACCACAATTTGCTCGAGGTCACACAAAGTCATCACTTAACAGTCGTCGGCTTGATGGGCAGTTGAAAGGGCATATATTGTCTCGGGATCCCAGTCGATTCAGCAACACCACATGCTACCCCCCCAAAAGAATTCCTCCCAAATCTTTCCCGAGCTGCTGTTCTGTCTCAGACAGTGACAATCACGGGGGGGGGGGTTATAAGCTCAGCTCTGTCCTTCTAAGTCGTCTGTGTGAGAGAACAGCGGGAGGCCTGTTGTACACCCAAATGTCTCTGTCGGTGCGTCTCTCTCACATCACTCGGTCCCTCACGCAGCAAACCAACTCTAACTCGCTGTCCACCTGAGCATCTGTTTCTGCTCACCTGTCTGTCTGTCTGTCTGTCTGTCGGCCCGTTTACATGTCTATCGGCCTCCCGTCTCTCTAATCCCGATGGTACGTGATGACAGGGCTGCCACTATGTCAAACTACCCTGAAAACATTGTCACAGTGAATGTTTGTATGATAGTCTGCATCAACATTGAACTTTGATGTAAATGCAAGAATGAATGACGTAATTCCTGGTGTAGCTAAGTAACTAAGTACATCTACTCTAGTACTGTAATTAAGTACAATTTTGAGGTACGTAACTCCGGTATTTCCAATTCATTTCAATACGTTTTTACTCCACTCCACAAGTTACTTCACTTAACTGGAATTTTGTTGTCGCTAAGAGGTTGTCAGGCAACCAGCAGAGACTCCAGGAAGTTACTGCGCCAGGCCAGGAAATGGTCCTATGAAACCAAAAATTGTCGTTTTTACACTTCAGTTTTTGTACCAATTAAACAAACAACATATAACATGTTAATTGTTGAGCTTTAGAGGTGGAATTTGTTACCACTGAACAGAGCCAAGCCAGCTGTTCCTAGTCTTCATGGCATAAGGTAGTTAAAAGTTCCACCTCGACCAGCTACATCATTGAAATGCTGCTTACACATCAGTGATAATCTAGATCATAATCCATTATAATAGACAGTATATTAATGTACAACTGACAGGGGCCATTGTGCATAATGAGTACTTTAATTTTTAGTACTTTTTATGTAATGCAGTATTTTTACGTTGTGGTGTTACTACTTTTACGTAAGTAAAGAAATACTTCTTCCACCACCACCTGGACATAAGCGAATGTCTCACCATGCTTGTTTGTGTTGCTGATGATTGTGGCTTCCTCCTGCAAAACACCGTCCGTGAAAGGCTTCTGGATCTAACTGCTCCATTTTTGTCCATTTAGTAGTATTTGGTTCTACCCTGTACTTTACCTCATACTTTGGGTACCACTTGCTGTTTCACGTTTGTGAAGGTCTGTGTAATATATCTGTCATCTTGCTGAATACTTGCAGTATATTGGGAGTCTGTCTGGCCTTACATTCAAAATCCAAGAATGGCCACATTCCCAGTATGAGTCATTTTAGGTGAGTGTGACATACTTTTTTTTTTTACTTAACTAATCTGTTTTTCCTCTCCACCTTCTCAATTTGTCACTTCATTCCTTTTCTGCCTTGCCTCATAGTTGGAGCCGTGTAACATCTCTGGTTTAACAATAACTGCTCTTGGATTTTAGGGAACAGAAAATGATCCTAGAGAAAGTTATGCCATCCACGTTGAACTGGAAGTCTGAAGTGATGACACAGTAACAATATTTACTTCTAACTGGACAGCAACCATCAGCTCAAAATATACTTTACATTTTCCAACATCATACTATTATTGATCACTGATCATTACAATTTAATTTGATTTTGATCCAGGGTGCTACAGTTTGATTTAGGGATGCATTTTAAAATTATTTAAATAAGCAATGAATCTGCCTATTATTTCCATGAATATTCAATTAATATTTTGGTATATTGCTATACTATGTTGGGAAATAGTGAAAAATGGCCATCTCAACTTACAAAAGCCCAATGTGATGTCATCAAATTGCCTGTTCTGTCAGGCCAACAGTCCAACATCCAAATATATTCTGTTTACTGTCAAAAAAGATTACGAAGGCAGAAGATTCTCACAATTGAGACTCGGGAACTAGGGAATGATCTGCTTTTTTTCTTTCTTTCCTCAAAAGACAAATGTATTACATTTGAGAGGTTTGATTCATTTGCTTGATGCGTTTTCTTACTGTACGAGAACACATTAACGGTGTGAACATTATTATCCATCATGAAAAGGGTCAGATGAATTCACTTCCACCGTCATTTATTATCTCAACAGAAGTATACAAATGGATAAGTTAAAGTTTAGGTGACATGTCGACATGCTTTCTATCATCCTTTTACCCAGCAAGAGAAACAAATGTGTGCAGCTCTGAACTCGCCTGTTGTTGGGGCTGCCAGAGAGCTTCTTATATCAACTTATCAGTGTGAGAAACTGGAGCTGTGGCGTCAGCGATTAGAGCCCACTGTGTGAGACCAGGATGTGCATTTGTGGGCCTGGGAAGGTTTGAACTCGCTGTAAAATGACAGCGACATAATTAACAGTGTTCATTTATCTAGTTATTTTTATTTCATAAGAAGAGCCGGACAATGTCCATAACGTGAAGTTCCTTTCATGTCCACAGGGCGAAAACGTTTGACAGTAGGGAGAATTCACCTGTCGGGATTGGTCAGTTAAAGTTGGTCAAGCTAAACAAGATCAAGGAGCAGAATGGCCCGTGCAAGTTCAGTCACTTACCTTGTTACACTCTCTCCTGCAGTGACTTCACCACGGTCTATATAACATTGGCCAGCCAGAGAGAGGAGAGACTACTCTAAATTCCAGTTTACAAAAGGACCTGTGCATCGATGCAGAATTGTTCAAGATTGAATCATTTTCTATCTAAGAATTTGAAATTGATTTTTTTTTTCTCGCCCCTGTTTTATACGAATCTGCATAAAATACATGCTTGGCGCGATTTTTAGTATTACATGTCATAGATCTACTGGTTCTTGGAAGCAACAGAAATGGCAAATCAAAATATTAATTTTTTTAAAAAGACGAGGTGTGACGTGCTGTGAGGCGCAATTAAAAGTTGAGGACTGAAAGCTTGAAAACTTGTGCTAAGCTGTTATAAGTGCTCTCCCCGGGTCATAAAATGAACCACATGACTGGAGAGGCCTGTCTGAATAGACGCTGGTTTAAAAAAAAACATTTTCACATATTCCTGGGAAGCCTTAAAACTATTTTAAAACTACAGCTGGACATTTTTAGCCTTGCGGTGCCAGACAGTGGAGCTACTGTGGAAGCAGTGCTGATGGCACAACCCCCCCTCTCGATTTTTGGGATCTATTATGGAGAAGCTAAGTGTCTACGTGAACGAGGCCGGAGAGCTAGACAAGACTGAGTGAGGCACTATTGTGTGTGTGTGAGAGAGAGGAGGGGCATAAAGGGGTGAAAAAAAGAGTGACAGCAGACAAAAAAGAACCAGGGAGGGACGAGGTGGGGAGGAATGAGGGAGTGGAAAAAGAGGAGGCAAAGCAGCAGAGGAGTGAAAGAGAAATGACTTGAGGGGCTGAGGGATGGGGAGAGAGAGAGAGGTGAATAAAGCGAGAGAGAAAAGTATCAAGGCAATGGAGGGGGGAGAAGAAAAGAGAGGGAGAGAGACGGTGAAAGCAGTTGGAGAGGGGAGGATGTCACCCATGGCTGCCACTCATCACTCACAGCTTAATGACGCCCCCCCCCCTTCTCCCCGCTTCTTTTCCGTTAGAGATGGGGGAGGGAGTTGGCCGCTGCCCAATCAAACAGGGTCATACAGAGTTCACAACCTCCAGGTGGGACTGTCCTCCGCCGGGAGAACGTTGGTGTAGGTGTGTAGCTGCGAGGACCGTCCGGACCCGGGAGATAGTTGAGTGAGGATGTTTTGCGAAATCCTCCAGCAAATCAGGCGAGGTTTGGGATGAAAGGGTGTCAGGGTTAAGGGAAATCAAGTCCCAGCGCGTGCTCAAATCAAAGCGGCAAACTCGAAGAAAAGGAATTCATTCTGATTTGAAGGCTCATGCAGGTTGTTTAACGTCTGGCAGTTCTGTAAACATAGTTACGGTTTTGTTGTGCCTGTCAGCCTCCTTATTTTGGTTAAGGTGCAAATGCCTTGTCCAAAGTTTGTGTTCATGTGTTTACATGTGTGTATGTTTGAAGCATGTGTGTTTATGTGTGTGTGCGCGCATGTTTGTTTTCAAGAAAACCACTCGGGCTGTCTGTTTCTTCCTTCTGGGATTGGCCTGATTCCTATTCCAGCATTGGAGTTTTGATTCTGTGTGTGTGTGTGTGTGTTTGTCCTCTCGCTCATTCTCGTTTCTGGGAAGCGTCAGCCGTTTAAAACTCAAACGGCAGGCTTTTTTTTCCCCCCCTCGCTCTCCTCCTCGCACCAAATTTGGGGAACAGCTGGGGCGGCCATGACGATGATTTGTCTCCCTCTGCCCATCCGCCTGACAGGTTGAGAACATGCGCACACACATGTACGCACACTCGCTTTGGGGAGACACAGACACTCACTAATAGGCACACACACACACACACACACACACACACACACACATAATTAAACATGCACTCACTATCACAGACAGACAGGCACAAAGACACATACACACAGACACATACCCCGTATAAGAGGCCATGTTCTCAGGGCGCTGCCAAAACACTCTGATTCCCTTTAGCCTGGGCGGCCATACATCAGCTCGGGGCCTCCCAGCCCGGATGGCAGGGGCTGACAGAATGACATGTGTCATTTATCAAACTAGGGGCGCCAGACCTCAGGAAAAGAGCAGACCGCCGCATGACAAAGCCCCCCGAGAGCTCTCCTCCACTCGCAACGAGGGGAGTGTGTCATGGGATAGACACTGACAAATCGCACAGGCGGAGGAAACGCACACTGAGAGAGGCGCTCGCGTCCAGCACAGATACAAACCCAGCGATCTCACACATTGTATCCACGCTACACTGGGGCTTTAAAAGCAGTCCTTTCTCGCCTGTGTTCAAAGAAAGAAAAGTCTCGTAAAGTGCTCAACTAAAGCAAAAAAAAAAATATATATATATATTTTCTGGAATTTTTTTTTTAACATGCTGGCACTGGACCCACAAACACACATACCCACACATACACCCACATATATGTTTGCCTTGCAGCCAGAGAAGACCCAGCCAAAGCCTCTCCTGTTGCCAGCAGCAGGCCTGTCTGTGCGCCCGTCCTTCTTAATGAACGGTAACTGGCTGCCGAAAGGAGCTCTCTTAGTTGGCAACGCTGTTCCATCTCCTTCCTTTCAAACCCATGCCACCGCATACTCACAATATCCCTCTCTTCTCCTTCATGACGTCTCCCTCCTCTTCATTCCTTCCCTCTCCTCTTCCCTCTCCCTGTCGTGATCCCCCTCCGCCCCCGTTTACGCTTTCCCTAGCCCGTTCATTTGTCTTCATAAGCCTAATTTATTTTCTCTGCCAGATGCACGCTGACAGCCATCAGTCTCTCTCCCACACACACACACACACACACACACACACACACACCTGACCTCCCGACATGCAGACAAACACACTAACGCGTGCGCACAAATGCACATAGCTCTTTTCTCGATTTTTATTCATTTGCTTTGTCTCTTTTGCACGCACACACAAGCCTGTATTAGCTCACACTGCTCTGAGGTCAGCTCTGCAGTCACATACCCTCTGTTTTACCCCTGTCCTCCACCCCCTCCAACCCCCCAAAACCCTCCCATTAACATTACTGAAGATGGATGTGTCTTCATAGCGGAGATTGATTGCGGATATAGAGTTATGGTGCCGTGTGTGTGTTAGTGTTAGATGGAGGGCACTTTGAGAGGCGGCGTTGGGAGCTGAAATGTGAGGGAGGCAGGCTTTTCTCTCGTTTCCAGAACCTTCCAGCCGTTAGTTGTCTGTCTGCAGTCTGATATTGTGCTCTGTTGAAGGATTGCTTCCTCTCTTCCTGCCTCTCTCTCGGACTGTGAAGCTGTTCATAGCCATTGTATGCTCACACTCACACTCACACACACACACACACAGGCATGCATAGTCGCACAGAGATGCAATTAGGCTGAGATGGCTACTGATAACTAGTCCACTTTGAGAACCCAGTACGTAATTTACTGACTTTCTCCAGGGACCTTTTTTCAGCCCCTAATCCCTCCTCCCTCCTGTCATTTCTTCTTTTGTCACATTATTGCTATGGTCATCAGGAAAGGGAAGAAAAAAAACTCCACACACACACACTCCAAACTGCTGCGAGGTTGAGCTTATGCTTTTGTTATATTTTTTTTGTTACGCCCCTATGCTATTCATCACGCTTTTAAATCCTAAACTGGAGTTGAAATGAAACAGTAGAACTTTGTTTAATGGAGCGCCAGACTTCAGCACTAACTCGTCACTTGAGCGAGCAGAATGAAAAAGAAAATGTGGCGATGCATACAGGATAACGGTTTTGATGGCGCACAATTGCTGGAATTTCCCTGGCGACACATGCAGTTAAAAGCACTAAAATGTTTGGGGACGTTTGGTTGTCCTGAGCAGCCTCCCGCCCTGAGGGTTTGCGGTTCTAATTAATTTCCCTGAAGTGACTTTATGGTTTTATGGAAAAGTTATGATTTCTTTGTCAGTCGTATATGGGGTGGATGTGAGTCAGGTCTCGGAGGTCCTGTTCACACAAAATCCTCTGCATTCTTGTGTTCAGGCTTGTGTTGCATATCTGTGTGGGGGGGGTTTGTTTTTAAATGTCCTACCGAGAAGTAGATAGAGGAGAGAGAGGAGCTGGTTAGCCTCCTCTGTTGGAATAAAAACTGGGGAATGCTTTTTACACAGGTTTGAGACGAACGTCGATGGTGCAAATAAATGTACGTGTTTTGAAAACCAATGTGCGAACTCATTTTCCCATTAGCAGCCCGAGCTAACGAGCTTGCTAGCTGATCTGTCTCGGAGAGCGTGTCCCTCTTCAATCAAACTCTTTACTGAATGGAATTATGCCGATTGTTGAGGAAGTAGGGATGAGCCCTGAGAGCTGACTAGCGCTAGCTTGTAAGAGGTTAGCTCGCCAGCTAACAACTGCAGGTTTTAGCTAGTCGCCGAGCTTCTGGAAACAAATATTTTGTAAAGGCGCATTGATGAATTTCACATTGCCGTTTTCTGGTGTGAGTGTGTCTTTAGCGAGCTTCCTTCCCACCGAAAGGAAAGGATCAAATTTGTGTAACTCTGTGTGTGTGTGTGTGTGTGTGTGTGTGTGTGTGTATTTTCTTCTCTCCGTCTGTCTTTTCCTTCTCTATGTTTTGTTCCTGAGCAGTGTACAAAGTGGATGGCCTCTGTGAATTGAGGGGAGGTCTGACAGCGTGGAGAAGGTTGATTGATGGCTTATTGTGCAACCAGACTCGGCTAGACCAAACTGGTTAGGTTGTGACCCTGTTTTAGCCCTGCGCCCCCTCATTTTCTTCAGCTTTTTTTATTCCCTTTTTCTCTCCCTGTAGCTCACGTCTACCTTTTGTCGCCCTCACACTCACTCAGACGCACACAGTGTGTAAATATACATGTATGTTCAGACTGTAAACACACTTCCTCTTTGTGCGGGTTCTCCCCCCCCTCCACTCCCCGTCTTCGTTGCTGCACTAAACTCATCACCGTTGCCATCATTCATTCTTCGCTGTTTCCTTTCTTCCTTCCTCAGCCCACTTTGTTTTCTTTGTCACTCCTCCTTCAGGACAGGTTTTGTCCCTTCATCAGGTTTCATTTTAAAGTCCCTATTCATTCAGTCTGAAACACTGGCCACTCACAAGAAACACTTTGAAAAACAACCCCAACAGACAAATCCACTGGCACTTTTGATTTGGCTGAATTTAGGGGTCACCGACCAGTTTTTGCCAGCCAGAGAATCAACTGACGACTGCAATTTAACAGACTCATGAGAGACAAAGTTAGCCCAAACCCCAGGCACACTAGTTTAAACTGTGGTTAAACAGCTTGTTTTTTCCTACAATGATTTTCTGCTTCTATTCTCCACACAACCATAGTGATTTATGGTAATTATCCATCTTTGGGGTCATCCATCAACTGGTTGTTGCTAGGCGATGGGAGCAGCTGTTGTTTAGTCGGAGGAAGCTCCACTGTCAGGGGCAATGCAGGTGAATTCAAAAGACGGCATCTATGAAGAAAGGATGACACCGTGTTCGCTTGCTAGTTTTGGGATTCATTCTTTCCCGATTTCAACAGCACCCCTTTCTATCAAGTAACAGCCACACTTGATTAAAGCAAAATAGAACAACTTAATAACTTGCACTTTAAATACTTAAAGATGTGTACAGTACATCAACTCCTAACCGTAACAGACAGACGGGGTAACTTTAAACTCTAATACAAACACTGCCTGACCAAATCCTATGGATGGTAAAGAAAGTGACAATATTTGCCCTGAAAGAATCTGTTTAACAAATGGCATCTGTCTGATGCAGCATACATTGAATCAGTGCTTGGCACCGGTTGAGTAAATCTCACTCACATCATCTCTAATTAGCATTAGTAATGCTTTATCTGTACTTTGCCGGAAAACAAACCAGATGGTTAGAATTTCTGTGCAGCACCAGAGCAGTGTTCGATTGTTGGGTGTGGGTGGGGTTTGGCAGGAAAGTCGAGCAGAAAGGGCTGGAATCTGCGGTGCCGATGATCTAATGGCTGTTGTTTCATCTCAGAACAAGCAGGCACTGACAGTTCAGGGAAAAGGTGATTTATAGACCACAGTCACTGTCGTGGCATGTCAAAACTGGCTCACGGGAGATCTGAACAAACGGACAGAAAGCAAAAGAAAGAGAGAGAGAGGGAGAAAAAAGAGGAGAAGCTTTGCAAAACAGTTTTAGAAAGACCTTGAAATTCTTTTCTGAACAAAATGGCTGCAGCTCTCCAGATTTGTTATCACTGATCTACTCTGTGAGCAGCTACCATTTGGTCACACATACTCTACTCGTAGTGGCCTGATGAGCCAGAGGTAAAATGCACTCTCTGTGTGACCCATTTAAAAAAAGCCTATTAGCATAATATGAGTTCAAGCAATTGCAAATGACTTGGAACATATGTGAGTATGTGAAAGCCCTCAGGACAGTCAAAAGTTTAGTAAAAGGTAATTTATCTTTTTATAAAGAATCCACAGCAGTGACGCAAACTCTTTGAAGTAACAAAAGAGAGAGGGGGAGAAGAAAAAAGTCAAATTTAAAATGTTGTCTGAACATGTGGCTACCAGCATGAAGAGCAGACTGTACTGGCTGTTTTTTGTTTTCCCCAACCGGAAGAGTCGTGGAAGCTGAGAAGGTGGATTTGTACGACACACAAGTTATAAGAAGCCCCGGAGCTATTGCGCCATATGGTGGACTTTTCCATGTGGGTTTGGGGGGTGGCTGGGGCCAGCAGGGCGGTGGTGGGGGGGGGTTATAAAACACGCAAAGTTGCTCCCCTCAGTTTATGCAACAAAATGAAATAGTCTCCAGTCACTAGAAAGAGTAATACGGAAACTTTGATTGATCTGAAGAGTTGAACTAGCGTCATCTTTTAATAGCTTAGATGAAAATGCGGGTCTCAAAATGATTTCTCTTTATGCGGGTATTGTATGAAAAGCTCTATAAGTTTGGTAGTTGTCTTGAGGCTAAGAGGAGCCTGTTGGTCTGTGCCAGTTTGCCTCAGTGTGCGTCATCCGCCGAGTGGTCCAAAGAGAGTGTCAGGTCCTATGAAACCACAGCCACGACTATCCCAGAGAGAATAAAAAGAGCAAGAATGAAGAGGACGGGGGAGAGCAGAGAGAGACAGAGATTGCCTGACATACTAAGCATTACCATAATTGGCTTTTCTACATGATAGGACAGAGGAAATAATAATGTCATTTTATTTACAGCCTTCTCTCTGCTGAAACACACACACACTCATGCACGGCGTACAGGTCAATGACACACACTGATCAGGCCTGTCCAAAGCCATCAGAGGTGAGTGGCAGGGAATGGAGGGGCCGGTGACAAAGCGAAACGGGAGAGAGAAATAAGACTGCCACGCCAGAGCTCCCATTTTGAAGGGCCGCTAAACGGTGTGAGAGAGCCTCGCTGGCCGCACCCGCTCCGAATGCAGCGCTCGGCCACGCGGGGTAAATCAGCCGGGTGAAAGCTGGCGGAATTGGACATTAGCACTGCAAATGAGAGCCAGGATTGCCTCTTCTCGGAGACAACATGAATAAATGAAGGAGGTTTAGATGGGAAAGTGTGTGTGTGTGTGTGTGTGTGTGTGTATGGAAGCTTGTGTTGATTGTGCCAGTGCCATGTCACACTCAAGTTATCTCACCCTGTCTCGTGTTACCGCTTAGAACTGGTCAGGATGTCTGACACCAGCCACGTGTTGCTGGATTTGTCACTATAATGAAAACATATTGTAATATTTTGTGCTATTGGCTAGTCAAACTCATATTTAATGTAACATTGAATTTAAACTTCTGCTTTTTAATATATTTTCCCTGTGTTTTGTACCCTGAGGCACAATGTAATGCTTATGTGTGTGTCCAGGCAACGTTGGGGCCGGGAGTTGTTTGAGATTTCAGATAGTGCTGATAGAATACCTGAATTTCAGTACCAATACCAAAACAATACTTTTTTTGATACCTTACTTTGAGGCATACAAACAGCTTTTTTTGAGCGACCAAAATCCTTCATTCATTTAACAAGAGAAGCCAAACTTCTCAGATGTTAAATTTCTTAACGAAACAGCCATACACAAACTTTGCTTAAATAAAGGACTGTTTCCAATTTAGAAAAGTGTGATTTTAAATCAGCAAATATCTTATAGAGTATGTGTATATATATATATATAAACTTATTTAGAGAATAAAAAACAAGGTTATAATTCTGACAAGACATTCAGTGCCAACTTACTCAACAGTTTTCATTCCTCGTTGCTATGGACACATTACAGTCAGAAACAAGTACTGAGGTTCGATACATGCTTGTGTTATCAATGCACGCATCATTTTCTCAACCGTTTACTCAGCTTAGTCGCATTTGTTCTTTCAAATGTGTATGAAAAGGTGTTGTGTGTGTCTGTGTTTGCATGTGTGGACCTCAGACAGCTTTCTGCCTTGGGGGAGGGATGTAGTTTGGGGGAGAGGTGTGTGTGTGTGTGTGTGTGTGAGAGAGAGAGACTGGGTGGATGTCCTACTGTGGTGTCACCTGTCTACAGCAGGAAATACTGGACTCTGGGCACAACAATAGTGACAGGCTCCTCTCCAGACGCAGATGGCTTCGCTTTCCCCCCGCCAGCCACATTGCATCCCTGCATGCACCTGACACACCATGACACTTGACACACACACACACACACGTAATCAGCCACACCTATCTTGAACACACTCACAAACCCGCGAATACGGCAGAAATTTCACTGCTTCCTTTCTCCTACTTAGTTTGTTGGGTGCTGTTTAACTTGTATCCCTGTCATGTACACGTACACACACACACGCACGTGCACGCACACACACGTGCGCGCACACACATATGCACGTGTGCACACACACACACCTCTTTCACTGGCCTAAACACATCTTTTCTCCTCTTTTCAAAACTTCCCCTCTTTTCTCTTTTCCCTATCCTCCCTGACAGCACAAAGTGGGCTTACGTTTTTGACTGACAACCACAACAGACACCTCTCTCCCCTCCTCCTCCCCTCCACCTCCATTTTAATCCCCTCCCTATCCCCCCTCTCCCTCCCTCTCCTCTTCCTCTTTTGTTCTGAGTGACGCTCGAAAGCCGCCGTGTCAGCATCTTTTCCATCTCTGATTGCCTTATTAGCCGCCGGTGGCACCCGCAGCTTTTCTGACACAGATGGTGAAGGAGGAGGCTCGAGCGGCGGGGGGGGGGGGGATGGCTGACTTGTATTTGTTGTTGTTACTTTCCCCTCCCACCTCGTCTCAGGCTTGTTTGCGTGGACACTGACACCTTGGGCTGACACTGACACACTCCTGACACTGATGCCTGTCAAGGGAAGACAAGAATTTAGTGTCGGGGTGCTTTCCAGGTGTGAGTGTGTGTGTGTGTTTGTACTGCTGTCAGGTTTCTCTCACTTTGTCAGCTAAGCTGCTTTGTCTTTAACTCCTCTTGCCACATTGACTTTGAATAGGTTCAGTTTTGCATTTAGTTCAATACAGTGGGCTGCATGTTGACAGTGAGGACGAGGCGGGTCGAAAGAAAGCTGTGCAGCTGCATTGGCAAAAGGTTAAAATCTACTAATTTAGTGACTAACTCAAGTGAATGATTTCAGTGTAGATTGTGTATAATTAAGAGCGTACAATTAAGAGCAAAACTAGTGCAGGAATAGTTTAATTAACAAGGGGAAGGTTGTACATGTACGCTGTCTCACACACTCACTTTCACACACATACAAGGCAGAGAGTTGCAGCTGTTGGACCTCCAGCTTTTCCCAGGCAGCAGTAACTGGCACCTCACAAACATCAGGTATTATGTCCATTCCGATTATGGGATAGAGAGCTACATGCTGTTTGAAGCTGACAGCACATCTGCCTCCTCACTGGAGACTGATTCTGGCACCTCAGACAAGCATCTTACGAGGAATGGATTGGGGGAGCTGCATATTTAACCCACTATTTTTCCCTCTCCCTGCCTCTCTGTAATATATCTCTCTTACTCTGCCTACAGGATCATATGTATGCCCATGTGTTTCATCTTTCTACTTTAGGATGGTGTTATTCCTTTTCGTTTCTTAATTATTTATTATCTCTGTCTTCTAGAAATTAAGAAGAATTATCATTTTCGAAACAAATGATTTGTGAAAATCATAGTCCGTTACAGAGAGTGGGCAGCCATTTTCCTTTGATACTATAAATCTCTCTTTGTTCTTTTAAAATGGCACACTTGAAGCTGTGAATACTCAAGGAGCATAGGCAGCAACAACACAGCTTGTCATGTCCACTGACCGTTTCCTAGCATCACGCTGTGAGGACTTCCACAGCCGATGCCAAGTTGACTCCAGCCAACCATGCCTTGGCAAGGCTGCTGCAGCTGGCATTTTCCTCCACTATCTCTTACTTGTGAATCCATAGAATGTGTGGCATGTTGGACGAATAGAGCAAATCAAAGTCAGGAACCGATGTATGGCCGCTATACAGCAGCAAAATAAACAATTAAAGGGTCTGCATGGGCTAAATGTTTGTAGGCTGCTCTAGCAAATCAATTTGCTGATAAGCGAAAAAGGTTTAATGTTTAATGAATATACTGAAATGTTTGTGCATATGCAGTAAAGTCATCTTATTAATTAATTGTTACTACTCATTGTGAACAGACTAAATGTCTTCATGAAGTAACAGATCTCACCACATGATTAATAAGTATCATCCACTCGGAGGATTTGCTCTCTGTGTAATTTGAAATTTTGCTTATTTTTTAGTTTTTAAACTAAGTAGAAACATTTCTATAGCTCATCTCTGCTCTCTACCCTTGCTGAGCTGTGGTGTTCAATAGCTTCATTAGGCAGTGCAGTGAAGAGGACTATCTGTCATTGTCAATATATGGATGTTTGCCACTTTATTATTGCAAACCTGTGTCCTCTGCTGGGACTATTGACAAGAATATCTTTAAGATTATTTCACATGCCACCTTCATATAGTAAGGGTGGTAGATGCATAATTGATGTCAATCTAACGTATCAAAATAATATGTATAAAAAGTATGTAATGTAACGTATCTAACTCACCTCTTTTTTTGTTTCACAGCTTATGGGCCTGAGGACGAATTGAAAGTGGATAAGACGGATGAAGAAGAACATCTGCAAGATGATGGCCTTTCCCTGGATGGTCAAGATGCAGACTATCTTTTCAATGATGATGAGGACGCAAGAGATCATTATAGCTGCCAAAACTCTCCACTCAGCAATGGCACTAACCCAGACGCTGGGTACGCCTCTCCACTCAGCACCACCAGTGATCAACAGGTGGACCTTAAGACCACGTCCTCTTTCAATGATCAGGACAAGGTAAAGGAGAAGCTAGGGGAGAGCACAGAGTCCGTAAATGGCCTCTCGCTACAGGACAGTCTGGCACAAATGAAAGCCGTCTATGCAAACCTGATCTCTGATGCCTCCTGGTCCAGCATTACTCTGGACATGCTTAAAGGTAAACAAAGAAACAATTACGCAACTAGCAACGGCAATGGGAGCAATAATAAAGGGAGCAATGGGTTCTTGAACAGTCACAGCCCAAGCAACATCCATTTGAAGAGCAGATGTAGCACTAGCAATGCCTCAGCCACTACTAATGTTACCACCAGCAGTGCTAGCACCAGAACATTGTCAAGCAACAGTGGCACCAGTGTAAGCTCTGGCAGCACCGTAGGACTGGCCTATGACTGGCACCAGGCAGCGTTGGCCAAAACCTTACAGCATACCCCATACCAACTCCTTCCTGAGCCGAGCCTCTTCAGCACCGTGCAACTTTACAGGCAAAATAGTAAGCTCTACGGCCCTGTGTTTACAGGTGCCAGCAAGTTCAGGTGCAAGGACTGCAGTGCAGCCTATGACACTTTGGTTGGCCTGACGGTGCATATGAACGATACGGGCCACTACCGGGATGACAATAAGGATACTGAGGATGATCGAAGCAAGAAATGGTCCAAGCCACGTAAGCGTTCTCTGATGGAGATGGAGGGCAAAGAAGATGCCCAGAAAGTTCTTAAATGCATGTACTGTGGCCACTCTTTTGAATCCTTGCAAGACCTCAGTGTTCACATGATCAAAACAAAACACTATCAGAAAGTGCCTCTAAAAGAACCAATGCCAGCCCTCACCTCAAAGCTGGTACCCCCAACCAAAAAAAGAGCATTTCAAGACTTGATGTCCCCAAGCTCACCAGAGTCTGTCGCATCTGGCATACTCCTGGGAGAGTCTCCCAAAGACCAAAAAGTGGCCAATCCTTATGTCACTCCAAACAATCGATATGGTTACCAAAATGGTGCCAGTTATACTTGGCAGTTTGAGGCACGCAAGGCACAAATTCTTAAATGCATGGAATGTGGCAGTTCACATGACACCTTGCAACAACTGACAGCCCATATGATGGTCACAGGACACTTTCTCAAAGTAACCAATTCAGCTTCTAAAAAGGGCAAGCAGTTAGTTTTTGATCCCGTCATCGAAGAGAAAATTCAGTCAATTCCTCTGCCACCAACTAGCACACGACTCCCTGCACCCAATGGGAAGTCACAGTCTCACTCGCCGTTGCAGCCTGCTAGTCATGAGGAGGTAAATGAAGAAGGAAAAGATGTAGAGGAAGAGGAAATGGAAGTGAGGGAACCAGAGAAAAAAATAAAAGAGGAGAAAGAAGATCCCCCTGAAAAGGCTGGTAAACCTGGAAAAGTCAGATCTTACCAATATCTGAGAGAAGAAGACTTGGAAGAGACACCTAAAGGTGGCTTGGACATCCTAAAGTCTTTAGAGAATACAGTTTCAAGTGCAATCAGCAAGGCCCAAACAGGCACACCAACCTGGGGTGGATACCCCAGCATTCATGCTGCCTATCAACTGCATGGGGCCTTGAAGTCTACCATGCCTTCATGTGCACAGGTTCAACCTTTATTCAGCAGCCACAGTTTGAAGGTACTGTCCTCTGATTTAGGCACTCTGATCCATTCACCAAGTAGCCCCTCTCCACCTCCAAGTCACAAGAGCAATGTGCTAGCCATGGAGGAGCTAGTTGAGAAAGTGACAGGGAAAACGTCAGTAAAGAATGAAAAAGAGGAAAAAACTGTAGAGAATAAGTGCAGGTCTATGAAGTCTCCATTGCCAAATCCTAAGGACAAACAGGCGTCACCCAATCCACACCTCTCAAAGGCATTGAAAAATACTGCAGCAGAGGACCATCTGGAGTCCAGAGGCAAAGTAGAGCAGACAGATAGCAAAGTAGAGACACCGATAAAGAGTGAAGTTGATTCACCAAAAAGGCCTGTAAGCAACGGCTGCAATAACCTGAGCATCATCACAGATCACTCGCCTGAACAACCACTTGTCAACCCTCTCAGTGCTTTGCAGTCGATCATGAACAACCACTTGGGGAAGGCTGCAAAAGTGGCCACTCCCTTCATAGACCCCTTTGCGATGCTTTATAAGATCAGCAGCAACTCTGCTCAGATTAAGTCAGCCGAACCCGTGACTCGGTACCGTGATGATGATGATGATGATCAACCCATGGACTTGACAAAATCCAAAAACGCCAATGGAAGTACACCTAAGTGTACTTCTACACCAAACAACAATGGCAGCGTGAACAACAGCAAACCAGTTTTCAAAGGTTTCTCCGAGTCTTCATCTCCGCCTCTACGGGAGAATGCTTTGATGGATATTTCAGACATGGTAAAAAATCTGACGGGCCATTTGACACCAAAGTCTACGACCCCTTCTTCCATCTCTGAAAAATCAGACATTGATGGCTGTACTTTTGAAGACAGCTTAGAGGAGCTGTCTCCCATCCAAAGACGGAAAGGCAGACAGTCAAACTGGAATCCCCAGCACCTCCTGATTCTCCAGGCCCAGTTTGCGTCTAGTCTTAGGGAGACTCCTGAGGGGAAGTTTCTGATTAGTGACTTGGGACCCCAGGAACGGGTCCACATCTGTAAATTCACTGGTCTCTCCATGACTACTATCTCACATTGGCTGGCCAATGTAAAATACCAGTTAAAGCGGACAGGGAGCACAAAGTTCCTAAAAAATATTGACTCTGACCAGCCTCTGTTTTTGTGCAGTGACTGTGCTTCCCAGTTCAGGACTCCCTCCTCCTACATTCACCATTTGGAGTCCCACCTTGGGTTTACCCTGAAGGACCTCTCAAAGCTTTCCATAGATTTAATAGAGCAGCAAGCAGTCAGCAGAATAGAGGACAAGATGTTCAGTTCCTCTGGACTTACAGAAGAAGACACTGGCTCAATATTTCAGTGCAAACTGTGCAATCGGACATTTGTGAGCAAACATGCAATCAAATTGCACCTTTGCAAAACACATGGAAAGTCACCAGAGGATCATCTTATCTTTGTGAAAGAGTTGGAAAAGTTTGACAAACAATGAAGATTAAGCTGATAGCATGACAGGTTACTGTTGCACTATAACTCTAAGCTACAATCTGTCACAACAGATAGTGCCACAACTGTAATGAGCATTGTTACAACACATATTGTAATGAATACATGGTGACTTTAATACCACATTCTGTACTTATTCAGTTATCCATGAATGACAGGAGCTTATGTTGCAGAGGCTCAAAGCTATACATTGTAAAAGTAAAATTTCTGGTGACATAAGCGTACCAAATTGGTGCAGCAGCCATGGCACTATGTTGTCACTGACTGATTGTTGCGTTCCTAATGCACTGCATCTTATCTGAGCCTTTGGGAAATGTCCATCTGTTGCTTTAAAACTGGACCATGCTCATCTTTTGATCACTGCTTTTGAATTATACTTTTTTTTTAAGATAAATATATTTCAACACAACTTGCATATTATTTATGAGACAGTTTGTGCATGTTTTTATGTAAAACAGTGAGCATATTATGTCGATTTGAAATTTCAACCACAATGGCAAAACTGAAATCCCTGTTTAACAAATTGCGGATATAGATGTTTTTATGAAGGTATATGGTTATAAAAGTAGCCATGTGAAAGATGTTGTTTTAAAATGTTAAGATGATTTCAGCACTTTAAGGAAGTGTAAACTGATGAAGAAATGTATGGGTAAAAATGACAACACATCACCCTTTTGCGTTTTTAATTCCCTTGATCAACATGGCAATTTGGGACTAACTATAATACTGTTTTGAATTTGCCATTAAATCACAGAAATTCTTACAAAATTAGAATATTTGTTTCTCTAGATAAATATAATTTCCTGGTTGTTTCAACATGTACAGTATTTGCGTTAGTAGGCTACCAATTTTATTATTGTGAAGCTACAGTTGTAAAATTAATGAAGTTTAAAACTTATTGTATGAATAATCAGCAAGTATGTATACATGTATGTCAGCATATCTTGCTCTTTACAGTTCAACATTATTTGTACTGTGTGCATTTTTATAATGTTATTTTCTAGACAAATATGGGGGGAAATGTATAAAACTACAGAATATTGTTGGACCACATGTCCTTTTTCAGTGAAAAGTAGGTCCTTCAATGTGGTTTACATAAAATTGCATCAAATTTTTCTTGCATCTACTCAGATGCATGGTACTGTACATAAAATTGAACAAAAAAAGATTTCACCCAATGATAGGTTTCCAGGTTTTCTCATCAACCCAATTATTCAGAATGGCGTTCTTTTATCCTCAGTTGTAAAATAAAGTCCATGTCCTGGAAAAAACTGGTGTTTGAGTGATTTTGAGACTATGAAATTCAGACAGAGGCAACAAATACTGATCTTGAAACACAATATCATGTTGCAAACTCTTGCCAATATTCTTTCATTACATTTTGTTCTGTTGTATTTCTTTTGAATGTTTATGAAGGTTTTCTGAACATGTTTCTAAATTTAAAAGACTTCGCAGACATTATTTCAATGCTGCAGACAAATTCTGTGAAGCTGAAATGCTCAAACAAGTTTATTAAGTTATAAGTTGTGAATTGTTGCTCGAAGCTCCACATAAAAATCATCCGCTACTTGTATATTTTCTATATGAACAGGGGCATAACCCCACTTGGCAGTCAACAAGTCCTGACCCAGGTATGCTTTGAGTAAGGGATAGTTTTTCATTGCAGATTAATTTGGATTGCCACATAGAGGTTGATATGGTGACAATTTATGTGGGTCAGGTGGATTCCATCCTTATTCCCGATTGCACTGAAATGCCCATCCAACCATCTACTGTACAGTCCAGTGTGACAGCCTGGATTTTGACGGCACTCTGACAACCGTTGTACTCCAGCGTTAAACAGACAAACGGCTCATCTGACTTTTTCTGAATGTTTGTAAATTAACTCCTTCTCATCCTCCCAGGGGGATTCCGGGCTCAAAGGGGGTCGAGCTTGAACAACTCAGAGCACTTTTGGGGAGGAACGCTAAATTCTAATCCAGCATTCACCCCCCCCCCCCTCATTTTTTCAGGCAGGATTCATTATAATGCACCAACAGAGCCACCTTCTTGGCTGGCTTTATTGGGACAAACAAAACGACAGCCATATCAAATCCCCTAAATTTATTTTGTCCTACAAAGGGGCTTGCTGCAGCAAATGCTGGACCATTTCCAGGCCCCTCTGTGGGAGCAGCAACTTTCCCACTGAGAGCCCCAGCTCTTTTTAATCTGAGCATCTTCCATACGAGCTGAAGTATGTTTGAAACCGTCTCCCCTGCTACAGGTTTCAAAGGTCCAATCCTCACTACTCAATCACCCCGCAGGGTCATGATCTTTGACTCTGATATGTTTACAAGCTCGGTCTACTCAGGTGCCAGACAGAGATTGAGTCCGTTGGTGAGGTTGATAGCAGCACCTTATAGACTGCAGGTTATGTGCTGGACTATGTCTGTGTCAAGACGCAGTGACTTAATGGAGTCCTGTTGTCAATGTGAGCTTGCCAGGCCGACCAAGATGTAGTCCGGCACATAACATCCCATAAAACTACGACTTGTCGTCTTTACGCCTCGCTTCTTGTGCAGATTAACCAAACAAGATACCTCACATGTGTCGGGGGAGGTGTGGAGGAGGAAAAGAGGGACCCAGATGCGTACTGCGGGAATGAACTGGCTTTAATAGAGGCCACAGCAAAAATTCAACCGGGGAGCTGAAGAAAGGAGAACAACGAAACGGAGATCATCCACACTACGACGCACTGCAGGAACATAGACATCGACACAGAGAACCAAGGCACTGAACACACTTAAATACGCAAGACACTAACGAAGGGATGGACCACAGGTGAACATGAGGGAACAGGTGAAAGCACTTCAAGAATCAGGGAGACAGGAGGGAGGCAGGACAGACAACAGGAAACACGGTCACTCACACAGACGGGGCATGACAACATGAGCTTTGGAGGTGCTGGTAGGTGGATCTTCTTTTACCTTTGGACAGAGCCATGCTAGCTGTTTCCTCCTGTTTCCAGTCTTTATGCTGACTTAAGCCAAGCTAACTGGCAGCTGGTTGTGGCTTCATACTTACCGTACGGACATGAGAGTGGTTTTGTTCTCATCTAACTCTCGGACATAAGGCTAGTAATGTTACAGTGATATACCAGCAGCTGCTGCGAGAAGAAAACCAACTTTGCACAGTTTCTGTAGCAGACATTTCTTGCTGCATTAATGAATAAAAATGTTTAGTGGTACACATTTTCTATTTGCAGCCTTGCAGCTTATGAGCACAACTTTGAACTTTCTTTTACTACATGACACCTTGCTAGTATGACATGTTTTCATATAGCATTAAATGAAAGTGAGGTTTTTCAATGCAGACCCCATGATGAGCCCCAAATCAGTGAATGTGTACAATTTCAAATAGACATAATCCCTTTTTAGGGGGGGGAAAAAGTGAATAAAACATTGTCATAAAAAACCAGGATTTGACTGTATGGTTTAACATAGAGCTAAGCTTTATAGTTCAGCTAGTGAGACACCTGATAAAAGAGGCCATGGCATGTCTCCACCGACGGTATTTAAGTCGACATGCTCCCACCCCACGCGGCTCTTGAACACTAGCCTGAGGCATTTTTCCCAAGAAACAATAGAGTTCCAGTCCCTCGCAGCGTGCTCTGTGTGGCAGGGAAACATAAGAAGCAGCAGTGAGAAATGTTGAGTTGAGTCACATACGATACAGGGCAACATGCAGGAGTATAACGTACAGTAAGTTAACTAATGTGTGCAACAAGGAAGACTGATTCAACAGAAGCCTATACCAAACAGGATAAACAATTTGGATGGACCTTGAACTTCTCCGTCATAATAATTGTCTATAAAGAAAGTTTATTTATTTTTTTTAAGTTTAGTAAAACCTAATACAGTCAGAAAAGGGCATATTTGAATTAAATCGGCTTTTACCAAAATGTGCTGTGGTGCTGGACTTTTGCAGTCAAGCCAGTCGACTTGGCAGATAGTCTCCACTTTTCACACTAGAGTTTGTCAGAACTCTAGTATGTATTTTCTTTTTCCTTTTTCAATGTCAAGAACTTTACCTAACGTGTATTCATAGATTTGTAGAGTAGTCTTGAGCCTGTGACTGATTTTAGTAATTGATTATGAAGTATAAAATAGAAAATGCATGTTTATCCAGTATCAACAAATGCTTCTTGTCTGCTTTTTAAATTTTAATATCATTGCTTTAATACTTTAAGTCTGTTTTGGCTGTCGGTCAGACCATGTGAGAAATCTCAAAACCTTTTGTAATATTTATTATATATTTCTTTAAACAACTAATTACACAGTAATTATTAATAATAATAATAATAATAATTAGAAGAAATTCATCTGTAGGGAAAAGAATCGTTAGTTTTGCCTTTGTTATCAAAAGCAAAAAAATATGTAATTATAATCAAAGTTTGAATAGAGTCCACATACATCGAGGTGTCATCATCATGATGGTGTAAACGCGCAGCACAGACGTTCGGCTGCTTCATACGTGGTCTCTAAAACAAGCCATCTTTGTCTTGTCACAGCAGATACACAAGCGCCACACGTGACTTTGTCAGGCAGTCGATGTTTTGTTTGTTCTCTCGCGACTCGTGTTTGCTTTAAAGCAAACACAAAATAAATTGGCTCCGTGTCATCACCATTACCAGGTGCGCGGTGGCTCACGAGACAGCAGCACAAATCTGATGTTAAACAAAAGGTTTATGACAAGAGGCGTCATGACGCAGCCTGTTATCCATTTATAATAATCAAAATGGAAAGCTGTGCGTCGCAGTAACCTGTTCTGCTACTGAGTAGTAACATCTGTACGTCCATGAAGTATTACGTGTCAGCGAGACGCACACGATGGTGCAGGCGGTTGTTTGCATCCTTGTGACATGCATATCAGGTGTACTCATGTCGACAGCGAGGATTCGGTGAATTAACCTCGTGCTCTCTTGTCCCCTCTCAGTGCTTTCTGGGCAACCTTCTGCTGATCACAGCTCTGTACGACAAGCCCTCGCTTTCAAGACACGTGTGCTCTCTGGAAAGAAGAATATTTACAGAAATCCATCTCCTCTCTTCAGTAGTGTGACTGAACTGGCGAACATTGCCCCTGAACAAAATGCTTTCATGTATGTTCATGCGTTTCAGTGGTTAGCGGAACCACATTTCTGTGTTTTTGGTTCATTTTAGGGCTACTAACAAGAGTGTAGGTTTGATTTCAGAAGTGGGGGAACGCAATCAAGTTAGTTACTTCAACACAGAGAGTTGGATTAACAAAAATGGTTGTCGTGCTTTCCATGAAAATGGTTATTCAACAAAGAACAGAAATGTTCTGTATGCCTAGGAGAATATTAACTTTAAATCAAAATATATTCAACAGCGCAGAGATGATCTTCCCCTCATGCTGCCGACGGCCCCAACAAGCTCAGCCTGTTTGTAGCCTGAGAGGAGGAACGCAGGGCAATAAGACAACTCACTGTGGATGTAAAGCTTATTGCTCATGTGTACTGTATAAAATGAAATTTTTTATCAACTTGGAGCTTAATAATCCTGTCTGTCCGCCTTATTAGAGCAAGTGGGACGGAATTTGAAAAAGTGAGGAGGGACACTTTTCCCAAGAGCCCAATGTGACGCCTTCAAATGTCTTGTTTTGTCCAATCAAACGTCCAAAACACAAATATATTCCACTTACATTTTCTTGATAAATGACTTGACAATTAATCAGTTATTAAAGTGGTTTTGGAATGCTTTTCTGTGGATTGATTTAGTGATCAATCAGCTGATCATTAGCAGTAGTTTCTTTTTCAAATATACTGTAGATCAAATGTGACATAAGTTGCAAAGAAACCATTAGGCGAAATCCACTCCGTTCACCTTCACTGGATCAGGCGATTCGGCTGTTAAAATACTTTACACATTTCATTCTAAATAAGCATTTATCTTCACAACACTCAGTGTTCATTGTTCTCACTTGTGGTGGTCAAGCTAAATGTTAAAAACTATTAAAGTTTTGTTGAGTGCTCACGCCCTTGATTATTAGTATAACAGACCACATCATCCCAAATGATGACTCTACCTCGATGGCGTCTGAAGTTGTAGTGCGTCAATCGGAAGTGAAGCCACATGTTCCTCAGGCAGCAAATAAATATACCTGAGGTGGCAGACTCATTTCTTTCTGCCGTAGCCACTCTGACAGCAAAACAATATAGCACCTTAAATTTGAGTAAAAGCATCAGCCTCAATACAGGATTTGAAGAGAAGCTGAAGGTTTAAAATCACCTGAGACGTCTCATCATGGACAGAGAGTTCAATCCAATCGCTTGTTGACACGTTTGTCCCCGCTGAGATCTGCAGGCAGTCAAAACCATCTTGTAAAGTGTTGTGTACCTGTCAGGAATGAGCCTTGTTTTGGAAGATACAGACGACATAATTCATCAGGCTGAAGGAGAGGCTCTTGAAGAATGGAGAAGTGACAAAGTCGATTCTTTCGAGAATAATGACGGCTGCCAGCGTGCTGAATGGATGGAGTGCCTTTTAGGATCCATCGGAGCCTTTCTCTGTGGCTGTAAAGCCCACAGGTGTGATGTGGAGCACCGTCACTGTTGTGTCAGTGTCTTTATTATTGAGACTTTAAACTCAAAGTCTCAATAATGTAATTTCTTTACATACTATTTAAAGAAATTAGTATGTAATTTCTTTAAATATGGAGTCATTTTGCCTTTGCATTATTTTATTTATTTCATCGATGGAGTGGTGAAAAGTGGGCACACGTTAAGAAAGCACTTGAGGAAAGAGGCATTTCTATAGATTCCACGAATAAACAGATTTACTCCAAGGGCTTCTTCTTGACCAGAAAGCAGGGTTAAGTCCATCTTCTTGCCAATATATACTGTAGTTTTTCAGATGCGCTAAAGCCAAAAAAATGCCTTTTAATTCATGCAATTAACAATTTCATTCTGATTCAGCTCTTGTGAATAAATCTCTCTAAATTGAAAAAAATAAAACTTTTTCGCAGGAAGATCTTGGGGCAGCAGGGTGTGTTTAATAACGGGCCTTTGTGCGTCCCTATTGGAGTTTGGATATGTGCTATTTAGGACCTAAGAAAAGGTAAATAGGTTACACTCGTGGTGCTGTGGTTCCTCTCGCAAATTTCTCATTATTTTGAACTATTCCTGGTATTGGTTGCCAGGTTTGAATGTCAAATGTCGTATTTATTTCATCTTGAGCTGTGCGAGAAACCACTGTCATGTGGCTGGTTTTAGACCCTTGGACACGGTGACGAGTCTCATTCACATTCTGTCCAAACCTGACATCATTTGCATGAGAATAAGCCCAAACTCTGCAAACGTGACACGTCCCAGACAAGGGATCACAACTTGGCTGTCATATTAGGCCGGTAAATTCAGGTGACACGGATCCTGTGTCCTCATCTGGGCCAACCTGACAGTGGTTCATGTTCCCTGCTGTCTTTTTCTGAGGGGCTTTGTGAGAGGGGGGGTTGCTTTTAATCAGCATGACAAACCCTGCCACCCCCTGCGCGCGCACACACACACTCACACACATGTGAGAGTGGGCATATGCTGAGGGGCAGTGGGCTGGCCGTTGTGCCATCATTAGTCCAAGCCTACACGGCAAGCTTCTGACACATGTCGAAGGAGCTTCATTCGACCTACAGAAGGTGCATCCGCATTATGCAAAGGTAGCAGTGTCTTTATGTGCAGCACTACTGTCAGAGGCTTGAAGGAGGAACTGAGGAAGGAAGTGCAGGAGCCTGGTGGGGGGTGGGGGGGGACAGACATGGCGGGAGAGAGAGAAACTGAAAATCAATAAGAAGTGGAGGAATTGGGTTTTAAGTACTATGTTTGCGCTGCAAGGTCATATTTTTTTAAATAAATAAAACATTGGATGAGATTATTTCACTTGTTTCTGATTCAAATAAATCAAACAACATGATTGAGTCCAGTGTGGAACACAAATTATACCTTATTTGAAGGTAGCTACTTCAAGGTAATTGTCAAGAGAAGTGACAGGCACGCGTGAAATGATCGCTCCTCAGATTGGACCGGGCTCTCCGTTTTTATGATGTTGCAGCGAGAGGCTTTTGTTGTGGCGGCGTAGCATTTTTATCAAGACAACAGGCTTTTTTTCTCTCACCTGTGCCCTCTGGCATTTTGATGAATCGCTCTGAATTGGACTATGTTCAAGTTAGAGGCACAGTAGGACACGTGTCCTCGATGATGACAAGTGCTGCAGTGCAGCAACATTAGTGTCATGAACTTCACAACACCTGCCCACTCAGAACAATGAAAAGTGCACTGTGTTATTGTGTGGTACATGCATGAAAGAATCCTATTGAACTGCTGCCAGACTCTTGTGGTCAATTACCTTTAATACATACAGTATCTCTTAAGCAAAAACACCTCTTTACATGTGACTGATGTTGATATTTAACACTGTCAGTCTGGGATTTTTCATTGAACAATTTCTTATATAATTTCCTGTAACTAAATATTGATTTCTGGTGGTCCAATGCAATACAAGGTACTTTAATTTAAGGTGCCATCATCGCCATCCTGAACATGCATGGCCCAGTGTGCCTTGTGCACCTTTTAGTGTCTTGAGCTATGGACTGCACTTTGCACTGCTCCCAATTAATTCACAAATAATCATTTTTTTCCTTGTCTTTCATTTGCAAAGGAATCGTAAATGATCACGTCATCTGTGCTCCTCTTCCCCCGGGCTTCAAACAGCCGCTCAAAGACTAACACCTCTTTAAGAGATGTGTTAATAGAAGAACCAACAATCCACTTAATGCCCAAAGTGAAGGGTAGAGTCATTTTTACAACTCCAGAGATGAGATTCTGCTTTCATTGCCCACGTCAGTACAATGATTTAGTAGCAGGCCCTGCCAGTCCTTTGTCACTTGGGCACTGCAATCTTTCTCTGTCAGTTGCCAGGGGGAGGACTGAAATTCAGTTTTTCCAATAACACTAAATGCATCGCCAACAGCTCATGGTCCAATGGCTCATGAATATGAATATAAATAGATAAGTTGAGGAGGCGGATGGATGTTGGCCTGTCACTTAACATCTCCACTGAGGGTAAGTTGTGTCCTGGATCCACAACTATGACGGCAGCTTCCTGCAAACTCAGTCTCTCTTGTACCGTGTTAAAGGCACTGCAGAGAGTACATTGCTGTTTTATTTTCTAGCCCCAAATTAAGTCGCTATCATTAGCACGAGTTTGACATCGCTTTAATTAACAGTTATCCAACAATCATGATCACAGTCGGAATAGAGTGACAGAAACATAACAGGAGGGCGGAGGAGGAGCGGCAGCATGCTGACAAGCGTGGACTTTGCACTAAACTGTATTAATATGATGAGTTAGTTTGATGAGCCTAACACACCCAAACAGCTGCTTTCATACAAAGGGCCGCTTGCATCTGGGTAGATCAAATCTGAGACCGTTACATCACAGCTAAGTGTTTGAATTGGAGATGGTAATCTTGTGATGTAAAAGGGGAAACTCCAGTTTGGCCTTCCTGTTTTTGGTCACGATAAAGAACTCGCTTTGTTCGTATAATGTGTAATGTTTGCTTTGTTTGATGGCTTTAATTTTGATATGAAAGTGCACCGAGGCAAAGACTTAACTTTTATTTGACTGGGATGCTACAATGACATCCCTAAAATAAAAAAGTCAAATGGAGCGAGAAACACAGTTGCACCATCATAAAGAGTTATTTGGGGGAGAAAACAAATTGTCGGTTGAAAATTTACATCAGTTTACAGACCAGCTTCCTGGTTCATCTTTGTCCTACTGTACTTGCTGTAGTTGTGTGCGTAGTTGAGTATTTTGTGTGGGTTTGGTTTTGTGTTCACTGGCGCTCTTTTAATTCCCAGACACAAGACATTTGTTAGAACTTGGGTCAAGGAAGTTCATTCAGTTTCTTAAATCATGACACCTGACCAACCTTATGTATCCCTCAAAGGTGCTGCAGTATGTCATCTGATGAAGGAAAAGAGAAGTCCTCTGAAGGGCATATAAAGAGGTATTGCAGCCACCTTTGTTAGATGGACTATAAAGGCTTCATTTGAAGCTCTTCAAACAACTTCGTTCAGTGTAATGCAACACAGTCAAACCCAGATCCGCACTTTCAACCCAAAGTTAGCTTCTCAAAAACCGATGAATTCCTGTCAGTTGGCCTTTGCCAGGAAGCTCTTTGAAAAATGTGCACATCAATTACATACTTTGTTCAAAAACTATGCTGGGGAACAGGATAGTATCTGACTAATTCAGAAAACCAAATACTAAACTAAATACTATGCAAATTGCAGAAATAAATACAGAGTTTCTCTAAAGATCAACCTGTTAAAATCCTGTATTGAATTTGAGGGGATCTAATGTCTTAAAACCACTTAATCCTCTAAATAAAAGAGGATCTTTATTGTGAAATGTATCTGTTGGTGCGCCATTCGAAGCTGTTGGTTAGAGCATCCTTCTAGTGAAACTCCACATATTGCTCTTGTCATATCTGTCCAGCACACAATGTGAGGAGCAGATCTGCTTTGTTTGTCAAGACACTCACCAAACTCTGCTCACCAACTCCTGGTTTAACTCCCACACTGTCACTATCTGGCTCGCTTCTCCACCGCCGTGGGAGTATTAACGCATGACATCTACAACGGCCTTAACACAACACGGTGGGATTGAGTTCCTCATGCTGCCTATACAAGTCTCTTCTTACCTTCACTCTAAGTTAAGCCAACCCCACTGCAGGGAGAGAGATGTGACAAAACCAGGGAGGAAGGGAAGTGGAAAATAAGGCAGAGCCAAAGCCGAGCTGCCACTCACTGACAGGCGTTTTGACAATCATAGACTGTCATCACTTTCTGATCAGACCTGTCAGCAAGAAATGCAGCAACAAGACAGCACTGCAGAAAGATGTCCCCCTCCTTAGTGTACACACACACACACACACGCACACAGAGATATTCAGAGTTGTGTTATTGATGTACACACGCGTCACACCGAGACGTGCAAACACATCAAACATGTCAGAAAGTGCTACATACCGACCCTAAGAATAAAACAGGTTTGGTTGCACAGTACGCGGCGAATTGGCTTGCGCTTTCTGCCAGTGCTGTAGGGATTCCCCCCCCCCCCAAAAAAAAGGCAGCATGTAGCGGCTTTGCAACCTGACGGCTGATGGAAGGAAAGTATTTTTGAGCTTGATTTATGTGCCACTGTGGCCAGCAATCAACACCCATGAATCCTTTAGCAATTTTGACTTGAGAGCGAGTCACATTTGCTGTGCCCCGTTTGTTTTAGCCACGGTGTTGCTGAAATTCAAGAGTAACCATAAAGCGGTGGCGCTGTGAGGAAAGCTGAGAGAGTCGTTCAAAATTGCATTCAATGGATGCAATTATTATTCTCTGTCCAAACAGAGGAAAACAAGAAACTGAGAAATGAAATAACATCTGTCATGTCATCTGAGTGTAACTGTCACTCAGAGGAGCCAAGCTGCCATCTGTATGAATAATGGAGATAAAAGGGGATCTCTAAAGCATTATTTGTTTGAATTATTTAAAGACACAAAGTAGTGGGAGGACATTGTCTTACTTGCTTCAACATTTTTTAAAGAAATATGAATTGGGATTTTGAGTGGTATTGTGTTTGATAAGCTTTTAAGCTTTAATCTGAGTTTGTTTTATCTAATATTACCCAGCTGCTGCATGTAAAGTGACCTAAATCTTCTGTTTCAAGTTGACAGATTGAACCATTTTTTGTCTGTTC
Organism: Gadopsis marmoratus; assembly: GCA_036023855.1. NCBI lineage: Eukaryota > Metazoa > Chordata > Actinopteri > Centrarchiformes > Percichthyidae > Gadopsis > Gadopsis marmoratus. The sequence continues at coordinate 39,824 of JAVQJF010049738.1, forward strand.
AAAATTAGACAAGGACCTAAAACGAGGCTTGTCTGATTATTACTTAGTTTAAATCGACGCTTGTTAAAAACTCACGCAATATGACAGTACGTGTTTACAGTACTGTACATTGTATTTTAAAGCCAAAACAGGTTTGTTTCTTTGTTGACTTTAAGACAAACACTTACTATGTTTATGTGCTGGTAAAAACAGGAAGCCTTAAAAGTTGAGTCTTTTACAGTGAATGTACTCGCTTGCTTAATCGTCCTCATCCTCCGTGGACATAAAATACATACAGCAAGATGCAGTTGATGGTCAGCTGTATGGCTAGCGTATCAAGCTTCCTATAATTTGCTGTGTTTGTGTGTTTAGCTGCATCATGCCCGTCACCGCACCACAGCACTTGATTGAAACACGACATCAAGAGAGACTCCAGTATGTTGCCTGTTGTATATTTACGTGTGTTACCCTGCTGTTTCTGTCCGACCGCTCCGTTCGTTAGCTGTACAACCGTCACTGCTGATGATCATTATTATAACACAAACTGCCACTAGACGGAAATGTCTCTGCAGCACCGAGAGACATCAGAGAGGCCTGAGTGGCAGCTGTCAACTTTCCCCAAAGGACATCTGAAATGAAACGATACTGAATGGTCTGAACACACGAGTCATATCATTGCAAAGTGATTTAGTCAGTGACTATAACGCTAGAAGGATCTATGTCTTTGATCCAGAGTGTTTTTTGTTTTTTTATCAGTTTGGAATGACATTTAAATTTAACTTGGAGCTTTTACGATGAGCTTCTTTAAGAAATCATAAAAATGTAAAAACATACATTTATACTGCATGTAAAAATAAGTTTAACAAAATCAAGTGCAGGTCAAATTAAATCCAATCTACATTAAATCTCAAACTAAAAATGAACCTTCAAATAAAAGCAAGATTGATGGGCTTCTTATTTTTCCTGTAACATGTGTTGTATGTCTACAGTAGTTGCCATTCCTTCAACAAAATCCCCCCAAAAGATATACTAAACTATAAATAATATTTTCTCAATTCTTGGCACAACTCGTTGGCTCTTTTGTTCCTAATCAGCCATCAATGAAGACAATAAATGCACTACTGAAAAAAGCTACTGTAGAACGGATTAATTTTACAGCTGTGTTGCCAATAACGCTGAGGATCATCTTGAGACAGCAGTAGAGTTTTCTGATCAGTTTGGTGGAAACGTGCTTGTTGACCAGTTGCTTTATTTTCCACACCATACTACATCTTTCTTTCTTTCTTTTCTTTTTTTTTTTAAAGATTTAAACCCTGAGTGGCATGAATGAGTTTCAAACAGAAATGGTGCTCATTCACAATCGTATTTAAAAGGTTTATCTGCGGCGTGGGACCAGATGGTTGTTTTTTCTTTTTTTTTTATAACCTCAAATCTGATATACCTTTTTCTTTCAGCATTTCTTATACAATTTCTGCCTTTCTGTCTCCTGTCTTTTGTGTCCAATGTTATATTACTTCCCTCGCTGATCCAGTCATTTGCTTGACCTCAGCCTGGTTTAGATTCTAACAGTGGACCTTTTTTATAAACTGGCAATTTTACCCTTTGAGTCTACACCCTATAAAATGTGCAATCGTTAATGGAGATTGAATAAGGACCACATTTCCCACCAGAAGTTAACAGCTAACTGAGAGGAAATTAAAGCAAATGGCACTAATGACATCGCAATTTGACTATTTCAATATAATTATTAAACTGCACTGCGCAGGACTGCTGGTGCTCTACACTGTGTAGTCTGAGCTTAAAGAACAGGTGCAGATGGGCAGGAGAGATTTCAGTGTGTTAATTGTAGTTACATCCAAGAAAAATCAAATAAAAAGTAGGACATTTATCATCTCCTGAGAGGAAAGGTAGTATCCTTGTCTGAAATTATGTTTTTGTAGGTAGTCTGCTGCAGATTGAGTGTTTCATCTTTAATTTCAAACCAAAATGCCTGATTTATGACTACCTCTAAATGAGATTATATGTAGGCTCAGAAACGGTGTTTAATCTTCCATACATGCATTGCGTCGTCTTATTTGTTGTCCTCTTCAAGCTGCTGGATCTACAGTATGAGGTGGAAAAATTGACTTATCACTTGAAATCAAGGCGGTGGGAGAAAAATGAATTCATCCTGCCAACTTCACATAATTAGAAACATGTTTTCCTGTCTGTGGGAGCCACGAGCCCGCCTCGGCCCGAAGCTCCACGGACGGCGGTGTCCCGAATCACATATTGTGATCCACACACACACACACCCCGTCCCACAAAGTTTTACTGATCGCCATTGTCCTCCAGGGTAATTATGACAAGAGAAACAAGGAAACAAGAAGGGACGGTCCGGTGCTGTGGCAGGTGGGGACCAATAGGGACGTCTTCCCTGTCACCTGCTGAAGCCACCAGTGGGGAAACAAACAAGACGGCACACTGGGATGATCTAAATCAGGGCTGTTCAGCTTCCTGTCCTGAAGCGTTTGTCTTGTTCTTGTTTTTTGTTCCTCACACTAACAACAGAAACAAACAAACAAACAAACAAACGAACAGCTCCCACAGCCTCGTGAGTGACTGTTAGCCTTCACTGTGCTTCTTTTTTTGAAACATTTTTTTTCCCAGCTCAATCCCTCCCACTCAGACATCACTGCAACACACATCAGTGCTGTGCAACTTCCCCGCTGTTTGATGGACCCGTGTTAAGTGCGCGGCATCTGAGGACGCCTTTGCGGCGGCTCTCAGTGTCAAGGTGTTTGCAGATCTTAAGTGATTGTTACGCACGGGCTAATTAAAAAGGTGAATTTCAAAAGCAGTAAATGAATATGTAAATGGCCCGTGTCTGCGCCCCGTTTTCTTGAAGTGGTGATAACAATGTGGCTCTAAGCCCTTCTCTTAACTGTAATTTTCTTGATCCACCGTGACAAACAAACAGAAACGATAATCCTATTATATTTTTAATGGTGCAGTTTTGTTTTCTCGAGGCAGCCTGTGAGAGATGTTGGTTTTTCTTTTTGTGTGTGTGTGCAGTGTTTTTCCTTCGCCGTCACTGACAGAACTTGAAATCAATTTTGAGCCACTTCTGTTTGTCTACACAGCTTTTTCCAGCTAATTCCTGCTCCTTTTTGTCTTCATTGCTGTGATGCGTGCACGTCCTTGTACCGGTCAACTAAAGAGAGCACAGCATTCTTCTCCAGGGCAGAATTCACATTAAGGAGCTTAGCATCACTCTAGGTTATTATGTGCAGCCATTTTTCATCACGGTGGGAAAGATACGTCCATTTGTTTTGGAAGGTTCTCCAAACATTGACATTTGGAATATTCTGTTGTCTCTCTCATTAAAGCAGTTGAATTAGTGTCTTTTCAGTGAAATGTTGTGGTGTTTAAGCCACTTGACGTATTCTGCTTTATTAACCACAAACATAACAGGAATGTGTTGTGTACCTGGTGCACTTGGCTGACAAGAAAGTCGAACCAAATATAATTCAACAAAGTATTCAAATTTAGGATCTGAAATGTAGGAATATGGATACTGAAATGTAAACATGTAGCATTCCAGAATATGTCTTCAAAATTAAATGTACGTGGGGTTTTATATTCCTGATAAAATCTGCTTTAATCAACAGTAAATGATCTACTGTAAGTCAGAAATTGTTAATTATCTTGAGAATTATCTTGAAAGAACCACTCCGTTAAAAGCCATCATAAAATATGAATTCACTATCAATTTACTGTTAAACTTTATTCTTTATTTACCTTATGTTGAATGGTGTGTTTATCTGTAGGTAAATATTGCATGTTTGCGTAGCTGACCTGCTGAAGACTTTCTAGAAAACTGGATTAATTATCTGTTAGTGTAACCCACTGTCTTTATTTCTTATGTGTACCAATTTTACACAATTCCTTCAAGGAATTGTCTGAAGAAACTATTAGGAAAATATATTTTTGTGATCATGGCATCATTTAAATTATCTTGATAAGCATAAATTGGTAGAGAAATAATCTGGGGAGAGATCTACCATTAGCCAAATATTATTATTATTATTATTATTATCACATTGGAAGAGGTGATTTTGGATGAATTGATTTTAATTTCATTTATATTCATTAATGTTTGTATATAAATTGATGAGGTTTGCTGTCCATTATAAATTGTGGAATGTCCATTTTTGATGGTGGGATGTTCCTTCTAATTGGCTAGAAGCATGCAGACTGTGGGATTGACTGATTGGCGTCGGCTGAGGAGGTGTTGGCTGTATCTGTGTGGAATGCTCTTTGTTCCTCAGTATTACCTGGACCAAAATGTTGTATGTCTAACAAAATGTATTGCAGGTAAAAGGACATTTTGTTCTCTCTTGTCTTCCCTTTGGACATTTCCTCCCATTTGCACCTGTGTGCATGAGCCTTTACAATCCAGACTTAACTTAAGTCGCTAATCATATTGTAGAAAGTGAGAATTTTACCGTTTGTTGTCATGAGAGATATCTGCTGAATGAAACAAACAAGAGGCTATTTGACAGCGCAATTTCCATGTCAATGTTCCATGGCTAGATCTGGAGCTTTCAGCCGCATTGCACGGCCTTCATCAACAGATGGAGTTATGGCTGAATGCTCACCACCCTGAGTTGGGACTGGTGTGTCAGACTGCTGTTTCAAAAGTCAAAACACGGTGAAAACACTCTGAGATGCCGTCGCCACTTGTCAAGTGTTTTTCCCTGAAGAACTTTAGCACTAGGATAGGTACCGTATGTGCGTCTCTCTCCTCAAACCAGATTTTGACAGTCACCTCTCAGCCTGCCAAATTCATACAAATGGCCACTCATGTTTGCATTCAGCAGCACCGGTCATGCTGCTTGGACGTCTGACAGGCCCGTCTAGAGTTCAGCCACCCTGTCTGCGTTGACAGCTTCTGCTGTTAAGGACAGCGGCTTCCCACTGAGCTACTGGCTGGTTTAGGGAACACAGTGTGCGAGTGTGTTTTTCCTTCTTAAATGTCTTAGAACATGAAGCTCGAGTGAAGTAATAATGATGTGTTTTATTGATCATTATAGGGATATTTTCTATCGCCAGCGAGGTCAGGGGTCATGGCTGGATGAAGGATTTTGTTTCGATGCCAGCAGCAAGAAGAAGAAAGAGAAGCACCAGCATGACAGCCCCTTCACATATGGTACAGCATAGGTAACTTTCTGTGTGTGTATTAAGCCCTTAAAGAGCTGAAAACCACAAATTGAGCACAAACTGTCAACACTATAAGCAGGATACCTTCAAGAAACAACTTTGGCATGGCTGCCTATTTCTTGATGACAACCAATGGCACATTCATTTCCTAACTAATACCTGAACTAAATACCTTACTCCTCTTGAACTCCAAAGGCTTGTAAATGTGCTAGCATTATGTTTTATATGCCATGTGCCCTAATCAGTGAATAATAGTCTCCAAAAAAAAAAATTCAACTTGAATAAACAGTCACTGGGTACTTACGCTGACAATGTAGGAGTTTCATTTGACAATGTTCTACCTTCTCCTCTAGCAATGAAGAAAAGTCAACTTGTAATTATTGTGGAAGTGTTTGTTTGAATCTTAGTCGACAGAGGTATTTAAGAGTCTGAGCCAAATCCTCATGCAGTCTCCCTTGAACCCGACAGAAGACACCGAGACCCCTTTAATCTTGGCGGTAATGCACTGACAAGCTCTTCTGACGCACCTTTCATTTGAAATGTTTTAATGTCTCTTCACATTCTGCTCCTGTCGTCTCCCTCTCCTTTTGCGTCTCTAGTCTCCTCACCCCTCTTCCTGGAGGTAGGCGTTGTCAAACATATTAAAAAAGGGAAGCTTGAACTAACTTCTGAGGAACATCAGTCCAAGCTTTAATCAGAATGTTCGTGCATCTTTTTGGAGAAGTTCATTTATTAAAGCGAGGGCATTTGTAATATCCTGCACCTGTTATTGCATTCCCAAAGGAGGACATAGCCAATCATTCCCAGTTCTTATTTGTGAGAAGCAGGCATGTACAGTATTGTATGCATCACAGTAACATGGACGGATTATAGGGCAATGGGGCCCTGGGCAGAGATGTGTAAAAGCCACCTCCCCTACATAGGAACAAGACTTTGTGGTGTCTCTTTCTGGTCATGTAGTTTCTCTTTGTGGTCTTGTTGTGTATGTTTGTGGTCATTGTGCATCTCTTTGTGGTTGGTATGTGTCTCTTTGACTGACGTTTTGCAGGTGAAGCTCATGGGGGGGTCCTGGGTCTGTGCCCGGTAGCCCCTTTCAGTAATCCATCCATGGGGCTGAGGGTCAGGGCACTGTAGGTCTTTGTAATGCAGAACCTCATTTCTAGATGAAGGCCTGGCATTGCTTTGAAGCAAAGCAGCCAAAGATTTATAACAATTTCCATTTTCATCTATCCAAGAGGCTTATCGTGTCATTATCATGTTGGGATGTGATAGTGGTTACAATCTTGTGTTTCCAGACATACTTTTATGAAAGTCTCATTAAGCAGTAAAAAGATGATTAGCTTGTTCTATGATGAAACAACAAGCAAAAGAAAGTTTCAAGGTTGTGCTAAGAAAGCTATATAATGGACCCATAACGCTCTTTACCTGTGTGTTTCCTCCCTGAGGCTACATAATGGACTTATTAAACAGTGATCCTTAATCTCATGCACTTTGTTAATTGGATCTTCTTAATTGTCTGTTTCTCGTCAGACATCAGACTTGTGTAAGAGGATTGAAATGCTTCACATGCTGTACTTTTGAAACTGATTTGCCTTAATGCCCAACTAGACAGCAGAAAGGTTTTGAGGGCTGTTTAGCTGAGGGACTATGGGGCTGAAACTGTCCAGTGTCCCACTGTGTCCACCACAGGGGAGCACATGTTACCATATGGAGAGGAATTCCCATTCATCCATCCATACGTCCGTCCATCCATCTATCAATCCATCCATCCATCCATCGGGCAATTTAGAATCATCAGTTAACCTAACCTGCATGTCATTGAAAGGTGGGAGGAAGCCGGAGTACCCCGAGAGGTATTTGGATAGAACATGAGACAGTTGGATGCTGCTTTAATCCAAAGCACATCACAGTATTTGTGATGTAGTGTTTAGTAGAACGTACTAAGAGTTTGCATAGCTGCAAGGAGAACTGAAGTAGCAGTGTGGAGCCTGTAGCTGCAACATCCTGGGTTCATTCACCTTTTTCTCTAAACTGTCTGAGAGTTTTCATATTTAGTCATTATTGTTAACCTCACCTTGAAGACTCGGAAGTCTCGTATTTTGCTCATGAATTTGCAAAAACTTTCTCACTACTTTCCAAGAAGTTTCCTAATTACAGCACATTAAAGTACCAGTCAGGAACAATACATTACAAAGATACATAAAAAAAAAGTTGGCTCTGTGAGCATTTATGTGCACAGTGGTTTATCTGTTAATGTATCCTTCTTGCTTGCAGAAACAAACCACAAGGCCTTTAAGGCTGCGTGATAAAACTTGTTCGAACTGCATTTTTACAACACTCCCTGCCTTGAGAAGTAAAAAAATATTAAATTTTATATCCCGAAGACAAATAATGATTGTAGCGCTGATATCATTTAGTGACCATTACAGGCCGAAACCTCTTGCCCTGATCTGCGAATATACACATACACGCATGCACGCGAGCATCATTAATGTATTTCGCTTCAAAGTCTTGGCAATTTTGTGATGACATTCACACTCCTCCAGGGTCAAACAACATCTCGCTGCCTCCGTATCAATTATTAAATATTTTAAGCAGCATCCTGCCTCCACCTCCGTCACCCCCTCAAGACCGATGCCGTTATCATTTTTGTCAGAGTCAGTTTCCATCTGCATTTGTCATCCCCGCACACATTTACAAGTTATCAATCGCTGTGTCAGGATGCAAAATAACTGATGTTCTTTGGGGCGGGATTGGATGGGACTATCTGGGGCTTTCAATCAATGCATATTCTCTCTCTCCCCTATGCCACTACTCCCTCATAAATCTCAAGGCATTGTGGGGCTGTAATGTATTTGTGGGGGTGTGGAGGCTCGGCTGTGGGTGCGGATGGGGTAGGGGGTCTGGGTGACAGAAGCAGTAGTTATATTATCAAACATTACACCTTAGGGCGAACACGGTATCAAGGGCTTTCAGACTGTGTAAGCTCGGCACAGTGGCAAAGGAGGAGGCATGACTACAGCGCGCAGGACAAGAAGGGATTACTTTCTGTCGTCCATAAATCAACTCTCCAGCTAAACTAATCTTTCTGGCTGGATGGCAGAGTAAATACTCAGGGTATAGGGATGTAATGTGTGCTTGATGCATCTGGTTATGGCTGCCTGGCTGCACACAGGAAGGGTGAGAGGCACTCCGCCAGCAGTTACAAGTTTTTTAATGTATACTTTCCTGCCTGCTATATCCTTCTCTATCTTGTTTCAGGTGATTGTGGTGGGTCGGCCAGCTGCACAGCGGTGATAGTGTGTGTGTGTGTGTGTGTGTGTGTCATCTCCTGTTACTAAATCGTGGGAATAGGTAATAATTAACAGGGCCAAATAAAGCACTTAAACTGTCTAATGAGTGCTTCTGTCGACAAGGCAGGCAGATGACTGGATGACGATGAGGGAAATTAAAGTCATTTATGGAAGTGAAACTTGTGATGTAGTTGATGAAGGTGCCGGTTTTTGCATTAATTCTTATTAAATTAAGGTCTCCCAACACATCATTAATGAGGGGAAAAGGTCAAAGAATGAGTCACACACAGCACATATGCATAAATTAATAATGTCCACCAGGAAGCAGCATTAGACAGTGATCTTGTTTTCTTACTTTTTTTACTGCTTATGTGTATTTGTAATTATATTCTTCTGTACATGTTAGTCATATGCAGTTTACTTCTAACGAAATATGCTGAAAAAAAATCAAATTGTCTTGTATTTGCCATTTTGGGAAATATGTTTTTTTGCCTTATTGCTGAGAGTTACATGATAAGATCAATCTCATGTCCACTAAACATTTAGCAACAGCCGGCAGCCAGCTAGCTTAGCTTAGCATAAAGGCTGGAAACGGGGGGGTGGGTAGCTTAGCTCTGTCCATAGATAAAATCTATAAACTATAAAATCTCTTGGCTGTAGTATCATAAAGATTGAGACAGGTGTATCAATCTTCTCATCTAACTCTTGGCATAAGCGTATTTCCCAAAAGGTGGAACTATTCCTTTAAAACTACCACTTAATACGAACATTTTAGCACCTGCAAGTTCTCATGTTTCCCAGAAATTCATTATTTACATCCAGTGCAATGGTAACTGTTAATGTAGTCAGTTATATGTAATTATATTGAAATGCAAGAATGAACGGATGATTTTTATTTATCCATGAAATGGGACTGTCTGCATTTTATTATCAACATTGGAAAGAAGCATGTTTCCTGCATGTGGATGATCATTTGTAGAATTTTAAAGGTAAGTCACTTAAATCTTTTCAGTTTTTGCAATAATAATATCAGTCTGCGTGGTGTAAAATATCTTTCAACTACAACATAGCCATTTTTATCAAATTTGAAAAAATTGGGCTTCTCAGCTTTTGCTTCTAGACTGCTTTATGATTACCTGTAATATGAGACTTATAAAAGCTCCTCAGCACTTTGGCAGATGGTCATAGTGGTAAAGAATGAGGGCATTACCATTTGAGGGCACAGTACAGCCCAGTACACGAGGTTCCTTAATGTTTGAGCAGTAGGAGGGGCAACATAATGAACAGCCAAGCCGAGTCTTCACAGAAGCAATTTAAGTTCAGATCAGACCTCAGGGAAACAAAGAAAGCCCTGGTGACATGCAGCCTGCTCAGACTAAATCACCTCCTACATTGTGCCTGGGCTCACCTGATAACTTGGTAGCGTCTTACATTTCCCTTTGAAAAGGATTTTGTCACTCAGGTTGAGGACACCACTGGGGCCTCAGGACCTAAATGACTATTTGAAATTGCAGCACGGACAAATGTGGATCATTTTTTGCATTCTCTCTCCCTGCGGAAAACAATAATTGATCCAGAAGATTCATGTGAGAATGTAATATTGTAACAAGGCATGTTTTTCTTTGAAATGATCCTAGTACATTTAATGTATTTCACTATGTTTTGTTCAGTTTTGCCACAAATGCTCACTGAGCAAAATAAACTTTCATTTTGGAAAAAGCAGAGGTGAAAGACTTAAGTCAATTAATTGATTAAGTGATCAAAATAAAATGTATTTGAGCCATTAATTATCTGATTTAAAGGAAAGATTTTTGCCAGTTTAGGGCTGGTTGGAAGTCACCTTAGCCTCTGAGAAATTAGCATTTGACAGAGTATTGACATTGACATTCATTGAGCCACGCCGCTAACAATTAAAACATACGAACAGTAGTAACAGCCTCTGCAGTTTTTCATTGAAGTGTACTGGTTTCCACATTAAGTTTACATTTGAAGGCCTGTAGACACCATTATACTGGCAGCTCTTGAATGCAACATTTATGGCTGCAGGGATTTCAGGGAGATAGGCACCCTGCAGTACCTCTCACTTTTCTCTCCTAGTGAAAGGATCTGTTGACCTCCCGTGTGAATGCTAACATGCATTCACCTACTTTTCTTCCAGCAAACAGAGCTGTTTGTTTGTGCGTCGACTTACTATGTGAACGCCACTGCACAGATCCGGCTGGCCAGTCGCAATATTGCATTATTCATAAAACATAAACACGCAAAATGGATTCCACTGGTCCACTCCTCACCAACGTCAGAAGATTAATGAGTCACTCTTTAGGTTATAATTCAAAGTTCATCCTCACATACATCATATTTTGAAGCACATAGATTATAAGAGAGAGAGCATTTATCATATGACAGACATACACAAGCCCTCCTGCACACGTAACACTCACACACACACACACACACACACACACACACACTCATGCACACACAATTTGTTTTAACACAGGGCCCCACCAGAGTGAACCGCCTCTTTCACATCCAGTAATTCTAATTTTATTCAGACATATCTCCTCTGAAGCATTAAAGTGCCGTTTGCACAAACAGATGAGAGATAATAGTCTAAGAAACTGGTCATTCCTATACTCTGCTGCCCTGTGAGAGCAAGAAAGATGATAATCATTCATCACAATAACCAAACCATGCAGTATTTCATGCAGCTTTCTGCAACATCTGACTGAACAAAATTAGTACTTTTAAGTTAGAAATGCAAGAGCAAGCTGCCGTTTGCCTGTGGAAGAATTTCAGATAAAATGCTATATATTGATTTTAGTATCAAACTTTAATCTATTTTTTATCGGTAAGGCATTTAAAATATATAAATATACGCCGTATAGAGTTTAGTCATATTGTATAGTTTGTATCATTCTCTTTCTCTGTGTATTTTACAACATTTGCATGACATAGCTGTCAGCAGCTTGTGGAAAGTGAGACTCGTAGGTTTTGAGCCACAGACGGATACCACCCACACCACACTTTATGTAAACAAGGTTATTGAACAATATTTATAACAATAACTTTAGTAAAATAGATGGAAAATTGAACAAGGGGCATGTGTTACTCTTAGGAGGAAGCTGGCTAGAAGGAGCACATGTTGGCACGATGGCACTGGCTGAATCTACATCTGTACACTGCAGATTATCCACAACCTGGATGAGTAACTAGCATACATTTGTGTATTAGTATAATATTACAACATCAAATAAAAACAAATGGAATAAAATTGTATCATGTTAACAAAATATTAATATATTAAGTATATAATGTTACTATGTTCATTATAATTTCATAAACATACTATAGGCCTATAACTGACAACTAGTATAATTTAATTTCCAGTTAAACTATCCGGGCAGTTTAAGAAATATATAACAAACGTTTTTTATTTTTGTATGTTTTGTTCATTAAATCCTTGTACAAGAAAGACGGTCTACATTGTGCTAAATAATGCTAACTACTAATTTGTCAATAATCATAACCATTCATGAATAACAGTGAGCTCAACATTTCTAAAGTTTGCTGCAGTCCCACCCCATCCAGGCTGTGATTGGTTGGTTCACGAAAAGTGACATTGACGAGCGTATCGACATTATCAAAACTTTAACATGTTTCAACAAAAGACACCTGGGATAGCTAAATAGCCAGCCAAAGTGAGTTTGGTCATGTTAATTTAACATTTTATTTACAGTAACACACATCTTGCACTCGCCAGCAGGTGGCAGAAAATTATGCGGTAACGCGTAGAGTTTGGTCGTGCTTTTTTCACATTTTGTTTACAGTAATACTACAAACAAATATTTAGTTCTTTGTTTCAGACTTACACATCTTACATCTATAACTATTCCAGTTGCATCTACTCAGTATATTTGGAACAAAACTCAAAAGTAGCAGTATTGGGATATAAATGGCAAATCCCTGACCGTGACAGTTGGTGGACTGCATAAACATGCATGAATGACAAAAAAATGGAATGACAGGCTCATCAAAAATAATTCATCCCAGAACACAAATCTGGTACATTGGATTAACTGCTGGTCACAAATGAAACACAGACTGCATCAACTTTCTAGCAATTTGTACTGACAGCTGATAACCTCTCAAACATCCTAGCAGACGTTAACCCTGCCTCTCAACATGATGGACTGTATTATATTCTAATCTTCCCTCAAATACTTGATAAGAAAGGCTAATTTGAGTGCTGATGGACTTGAGAATACAGCTGAAGCTCAAGAATAAATACAGATATCGTATCACAATCACAAAGAGGCCTGACTGCACACATTTAGAAACAAATTGGTCTTTCACAAGTCCAATCACAGTTTTAGAGAGTTGATGCCGGCAGATTGAATTCTCTCTAAATTGGTATGGCAATGTCACAGATGCCACTTCAAATGAGGTTTGAACATATATTCATTCTGTAGCTCATTGGCTCATGGTAATCCTCTCCATTTTGCCACTTGTCAGAGGCAAGTGTCATTTAGCTTTGCCATCATCGCACAGTATTTCAGCCTTTCAGTAACTCACACAAGACGTGTCAGTCTTTCAATCAGGCAAAGAGGTTCAGATCAGCTTAAACTTTTCTGGTCAATTATTAGATAATAAATTATGCCAGAAATGTATCCAATTTGGCAAAATATGAAGACTTTGTAGAATGATTTATAGCTCAAAGGTTTGTGGAATGCGGATGTAGTTTACAAACCGTTAAGCACTGAATCACTCCTCCACACAGCTATAATAAGCAGTAGATACTACAAGGCAAATTCAACCATGCAACTGAGCATCCCTGAGTGTCCTCACCGGCCTATACTATTAAAACGTGCTTTACCACAATGTCACACTGCATTGGGCGCAAATCTCCTGTGATTGAAAGCTGCAGAACAGCTTCTAAATGAGCATTAAGGTGAGATTGTTTTATCAACTGCTGTTTTTAAGGTCAAGAATTAACTCACAAACTCAACTTTTAAGCCGAAATGGATAAAAAGTCCTTAAAGTGCTGATAAAAAATGGAAATGTGAACATTTAGAATTTCGTGACAACTGGAAACCCCGTCCGCTGAATGATAAAGATCATGTGATATGGTATGGAGGCTCCAGAACAGCTACTAAATGTACCTTGGGGTGAGATTGTTTTGTGAGCTACTCTCTGATTGTTCACTCAAGCCATAACTGCATTGTGGTTAAGTGAACGATCTTTGTTCTGCTCATCCGACGTCACACCTACAACTTTTTATCCTGACACTTATTATGGAGCCCAGCAGCTCCAATGAATGGGTGAGAAAGACTAAAATATCACACAGAAGCTAAATAACTTGCAGTTGCTGAGACGAGGGAGACGAGCAAGGTGAGTACTGGGGTATTATAGGGGAGGGTTCTAGTCCCCCGGCAGTGAGCGCATGGACATTTGCTCGGGTGCCGAGGCGGAGCCTCAAGGACACTAACCAATACTGAACTCCGTCAGAGGGCCTCGATGTACTCATAGAACTGGGGTTACACCACGTAACCACTAATTGACTTGAGGGGTTACAGGTGTGCTAAATGTTCTGTCGCTCTTGCTGCCGCCGCTCGTGTAGCTTCTCTAACGGAGTCTTGTCACTCCAGGAGTGTTTTGGGAAGGAAATGTTCCCGTTTGCTCCGAAATCAGCCGATGGCCTCTTCAAGGAAGTGGAGTTTTCCCGGGCTGTACACATCAGACCATCCCGTGGGACTGGCTCCACAGCTTCCCTTCACCAAGGTAAGTGTCTGCAGCTTGTGCAAACGTGCGTGTTGTGAGTCGTTCAGTTGCTGTTTGTTTTGCAGTAACTTCAAGCTGTGAGGCTGCGGACCTGCCTGTGTTTTCTCCTGAACATCTGATTGTGTTGTCTTGACATCTGCTGTCTGATTATTGCTGCTCTCATGCTGCTGCTGCTGTGTGTGTCTGCAATGTGCAATGTTTGCTTTGGTATTTATTAGTTCCTTGGTGACTAAGGACCTTCTCATTTGGTGGTTGTTTGGCACCTGCATTGTGTTGCCTTCATGTTCTTGATTCGTTACGGTGAATATTGAACTCACATTTGATGTTTCAGGGGTGGAATTCGTGTGTGACATATTTCCTCTTTGGGTGCTGCTGTTGTTTTGGAGCTTCCTATTGGCTGACTGCAAACGTGTCGTCTGTTTATTTATACTTTTATTATTGTAATTATCTGCTGCTGTTGTTGTCTTAGCCTGCTGCTGCTGCATACTGTGTCAGGTTTAAGATCTTTCTCTCTCACTTTACTAGACGGTATATTCGGAAATATCCAAATGGAGGCTAGATAGTAGTTTAGACATAATATTTGCTGCTGGGCTCTGTATTTAATGCGGTATCCAAAGCTTTATTATGGTCACTCCTACAGTCTCTGCAGTCTTGAGCCGTATTACACGTATACAGCAGTATTGCTGTATATGTGGTGAATTGTGGTAAACATCACATGTACAAATATCAACTTTGCACATCCTCTGTATTCACATAAAAAATCTGTTAAACGATTTGAAAGATGGTGTCAAGCTGTACAACTGAGGCTATATAATGCTTAAGCGCTCCATTTTCTTAGCTTTTAACTCATGCATTGCTTCCTTTATTTATATATGTAATATCTAGATCAATCAATCTCACGCAGTCTAAGCAGAAAACTATGTCCAGTGTGTTGCCTCAGTAAACAAACCAAACAATGACGTTGTCAACAATCTTCACATTTGCGGTCTGATTAATTTTTCGCCAATCTTTTGAAAATTTAAAAAACAGTTGGCAGCTGCCTGGTAACTGTTAAAATGTTGTCACACAAAATTACGAATTTTTGGTCATAAACCAAGATTAAACCTCACAAAACACAAATTGTTCAGTTTGGCATTAAACTTCATATTCTTCACTTTCAGTATGAGGCAAGAAACGCATACATAGATCCTATATTCTGCTATTGCAAACAATTCCATGTTATTATAACACTAACTGGTAAAAATCTGATCTTGTTTATCCAGCCTGCTCAAAGAAAAACTATTTTTTTTTTTTCTCTCCATGTTTTCATTGGCTGCCTCACACACCGATTCTGCTCCCTTGAGGAGCATTGTGGGTAGGTCATATGATCTCGCACTACTCATCATCTTCCCTTTGATGAGCAAATGAGAAGTCCTGCGCCCTTTGAAGCATTTTTGCGTGACACGTTCAGGCAGTTAATGCGTATGTGAAAAGCCAAAGCGAGGACAGATGAGAAACGATGACGAGGAGCGCAGGGAGGAAACGAGAGGAGTCAGAAAGGAGGGATGGAGGAGAGGGAGAGACGGGTTTCAAGCTTCATCACCTCTTTCCAGGTGTCTCTGCCCGCATGATTTCATCTGTGAACCGCAATCAACTTACTTAATGAAATAAGTAATTAACATATTATAATTGTGCTACAGTTTGATTTGACAAATCATTTTCCATATCTAATACTATGCTAATTTAATCTCTTCCTCATTCGCCAACATGACCTTTTGTGATTAAGTTTCATGGCAGATTTCTTCTGTGTTCCTGTGTGTGTGAGGGATTATTTAAGACACTAAAAATGTACAGATTTGACAGTATTACAGCAGATGGTGAAAAAACGAAATGAAGTAGCTGTGTTTTTCTGTACGTATAATATCTCCTCCACTGAGTACATTAATCAAATAGTGGATTATTCTGACTCTTATTAAGCAGGTCAGGGATTGGCTATCTTTTTTCGTCAATGTCATAAATTCAGTGTTTCTACTATCGGTTGCGTTCGTAATGTCACGTTGGGCCACTGACTTGGAAGTTGATACCGTCTCTTCGTGCTTTTAAATCTGATGGCCTTTGCAGTGAAACCAGAAGTATTGACAATGCCACTGCCTGTTTGATTATGTTACCAAAAATAAAATAAAAAATGGGTAGGGTGTGTCTTACAAAATCCAATTCCAGACACTGCAAAACACCAACATAGTTTTCTGATAGATATAGGCCATATTTATCATGCACTGGCCAATATTTATTAAAGGAAAAAAGAGCTCTGGTATCAGATCAACATCGGCAGATGCCTTGAGTTAGGGTATCTGAATCAGTGGTGGGAGAGAGACTAACTTGAGGCACATTGTTTCTCTTGAGCTTCAGCTGGTCTACAGTGCAGCCGTGTGTTCACATTATTATTATTGTTTCAATTCCAGCTTATGCTGCTTTAACATTTCCTTGCTGTCCTTAATGATCCACTTTTTATTGTAGCAGAAATGTCCAAATGAATAATCCCCAAACACAAGCGGTAATCTGACTACATATGAAATATTCTTGGGGTTTCCAGACGGCAGTCCCCTGCCTCTTTAAGTCCACTCGTCCTGGCTGAGAATCAAACTTGTCAGACTCCGTCCTCTCCCAGAAAACAAGCTGCCTTTAGCTATCAGCACACTAGCAATCATGCTCGTGAGAGACTAGTTATGGTGATCACATGAGACTCGAGCTATCATGATCACACGTTTCCATGTTCGGGAGATTTACCATCCAGAAAGAGCGAAATAAATATCATTTTACGTAATTACAAAAGGTCAAGCAGTCTGTGAGGGATGCAGGAAGTGGAGTGGAAGTAATCAGAGCAGAAGTCTGGCATTAGGAAGACTGACAGAATATGTGCCAGCCAGTAACGAGACAGCGTATTGCCGGGGTTCTTGTTTTGCTGTATGATGGCTCCGAGGCCTTGGGGTGCACTGACAACATTACCATACTCTTCACCTCCTATACACAATGCTCATGTCATCATCGCCTTGGTGTGGCGTCGCCCGTTTGAGACTTGACACTGCTGCTATTTTAGAGTGTCACTTAAGGTTTCAGGCATGAGCTTATTAGTTCAATCAGACTCAGTGCGGCTGCTTAGTGTGTGCCAACATAAAATCTGAGCCTGTTGCACTTGAATGCCAACTTCTCCTCGTGTAGCGCTTACAGTCAAGTGTAAAATTTGATTTCTTAAAGTGGAAGGTGGTTTACGGCAGTCACAGTGACGGATTTGAGAGTAGGCTTTTAATTTAATGTTCTGTTGTTTGGAGGAAAAGTGTTTCATTTTTTAGGTAGATAAGTTAAGAGAAGATGCAGGAATATTTAGGAATCGCTGCCCTTTTTTGGATGTTTTCATTGGTTTCCTTTTCGTTTGGTTCTTATTTAAAGCTGAAATCTAGAACTGATGTGGTCGTGGCGCAGTAGGTAAAATTAGTTGGCCATTAATCACAAGGCTGGTGCTTTGATTCTCACACTCCTCCTGTACATGTCTACAGTGTCTGTACAAAGGCATCTGCCAAATGATTATAATGTAACATAATCTAATATAATATTTGCAGCATGTTGTTGCTCTCTGCAGCAGACAGATATCTACAGCATAGGCTGTACAGAAAGCTGCTGTTTATTTTAAATTAATAAAACTTGTGAAATGTTCAATTCAGTTTTATTTACGTAGCCCCAAAATATGCCAGCTAAAGTTTGAGTCTACTGGGATTAAACTCTTGACTTTGATGCATGGTCATACAGACAGGGTGTAAGATCCATCGCTTCCATTATCCTAGCTCAATTTTTAATTTCAAACAATGTCAGAAAAACAGGTACGTGCCAACAAGCCAATCAGCATTTGTCAAGAGCAGAGTAGGAAGAGCTTTTGACTATTTTACTCCATCAAAGAGGTGGATTCTTTTTATTTTTTTATTTTCTTTATTGAGCTGTCCAAGTTCTGTACAAAAATGTATCCCAACATACAAGAAAAATATACAAAATATTTCACCACTCAAACCATCAAATGTAAAATATTCGGTCAGAAAGAAATTACTCGCATGCATAGATGTAATAAGTTGATTCAGGACATAATGGACACTATTAATCACTCCACTTCGTTAGGCGTTTTGTTCATTTTAAGAAAATATGGAAATCTATTGTATGCCATTGTCACTGGGATAAAAGAAAAATATGATTCATGTATTAATTAAAAATAATTATGGACACCATATGTAAGCAACACCACAGCAGAAAAAAAATAGCATATTTGTCCTCTCCTGTCAAAAGATCAACATCTACTCATACAACTTGATGTTGTTGTTAAGCAGACTTTGCGCTCTGATACATCCATGAAGTTTCTCCAATGTGTCGGAACTGACAACTGTAAATATTCCCATATTCACAAGTCGGACGTGTCGGTGTAAATCAAGCAACGTAATCACATGAGTGACAACATGTTAAAACATCTGGCATGTGAGTGATCAAGAAAACAAAGTGTCTCTGAATACACATGTACATGTGAAAGTTGTTTTAATTTTCATACCTTAAAGCAGAACAATGAATAACTCTGGTCTAATCACCCAAATTGAAAAATGTGCCCATAACTTTCAGTTACTTTTACATTAAAGAATCCGAACACAGATGGATTATTTAATGACAACAATGATATTTTTTTTCCCTTTCTAGGTTATTGGAGTTATTATATAATCTACATAAACAGTAAATAAGATATTTATGTCTGCAATTTTAATATGAATGTTTATTCAGTGCAGTATATTCCTCGTAATCTTTTTCTCTTTACTTTTTGACCATTTGATTGTCGTAGCTGCAGTGCAGGTATTCTTATCTCCGTATATGTGAGTGGGTTTGTGTGTGCGCACATGTTTGTTTGTGCCTGGGAGGAGAAAAGAGCTCATGGTTGGCATGACACAAGCTTGTTATTCTACACAGCGCTCAATCACACAACAGCCCCATGAAAAGAGAATAATGCTGGAGACTCATCCTCCTTGGCGCTTTCCTCTTCCTCGACCTCTGATTCTCTCTCTCTCTCTCTCTCCCCCTGCAGTGTGTGTGAGTGGTATCCATCTGTCAGTTGTCAGTGCCAGGGAGTGATACAGAGAGCTGTCACTTCTCGTCAGCCCGCATTGGTGAGGCCTTTTGCAGCTGCCCTGCCTGACTCGGGGCCAGAGGAAGTGTGTGTGTGTGTGTGCTGAGGAAAAAGGGGGGGGAAAAACAAGAGAGGATAGAGAAGCAATAAAGAGAGAAGGGCATTCAGGGGGCAGTAAAGCAATTAAACTGGAGACAATTGCAGGAAAGCTGGAGAGCGATTGGAACCAGCGCAGGACACACAACAGACTGTAAATATCACATTACCTTAATATGTTCAGCACTGTATCACTATGTGCTCCACAGGACATGAGGTCATCCACGACTTTTATTAACCTCTGTTGGTGACCAGCAGGAACTGCAACAGCATTTAGCGACACTCGTCTCCTCCTGTACAAATGTCTGGTGCAGGTGTTACCCTTGAATGACACCAGAACAAGACTCCAAACTAAATAAAATCTTTTTAAAGATTCTCTATATGTAGTCTAATTCAGTCACTGAAAGCAAAATGCCAGTGTTTCCACTGTGGCACGAGATGTGCTTGTTTAATGACATATGCGACAGATGGAGGAGCTTGTGAGTAATAATGAAGCTCATATGCATCTTATGGAGGAGACACGACTAATAAGCTCCTCCAAAATAAGTTATAAAAAAATCACCTTTTATCGCGCAATTAAACGCATGACAACGATGAACCAATGGCGTGTTGTGTCACAGTGATCTAAGTGCATCCTTCTTAGTCGCAAACCATTTGCCTTTTTTTTTTTTTTTTTTTCTTTGCAAACACACCAGAATTTAATTTGGACGACATTGCTAGCATGATCACTCCTGGCTTCCTCACAATATTACAAGGGAGTTCATGTATTAATGCACCTAGAGAAAGTGATGGCACACTGAATAAATGTAAAACATTCATGCACTGAATCTCTAAAATAATAGACACATAATTCTATTATAAGCTGACGTAAAGGGTCCCAGTAACATCCTTTATACCAGTGATTTCTCTTCTTGGGTCCACAGCAAACACAGAGGGAAAAGTAGATTGACTTTGACAAAATGAAAAACTGGACAGCGCAAAAATGATTTCTAGAGGTACAATGAGTTCAGTAAAGCTGGTGTAAATCATGACGCCAAATACAGCTATGTGGGAAGCAGGTGGGAGTGACCCGAAATCCTACTAAAGTAAAAAGTTACTAAAGTACTAGTCTACTAAAGTAGAAAGTTACAGCTTTTTTTGACCATAACGTTGCAGCAGCTATGGAACCAGTGGAGTCAAACTTAGGAATCTGAAAAGCCGTGAAGATTAGGCAAACTAGTCCAAGGACGAAATCAAAAAAACATCATGTACCTGTTCTCTGTATAGACTGTTGCACAAAGCCCGAAATCTTTTTATTTATGCAAAATACTCAAATCTTAAAATTTTTTCCATTAAAGCGCCATGGCGTCCAATAGGATCCTGCTGCTGGGGGGGTGGGGGGGGGACTCTGGAACATTGTATCCTAATGCATCTACTTCACACTAAGCTTGAAGCATCAGTAAATAAATAAAAGCTTTATGGGTCACGGACGATGACTCTCAGGCTGAAGTGGATGGATCACGCTTTGTATTATAAGACATATAAGACAACAAACAGCAACCACAAGCTGGACCTGGACAATGTGGACACAAGCTGGAAATTCATGTGAACAGCCAACATCAATATCTTTCTAACGAGGGCCGATAAATCTGTTTTTCGTCCATCACTGCTCTGAGAGGATACTGATTATTAGTTGGTGAAGACAACTTAATTGACAAAACTGTTCCTTAATACATGCATGACAGTAGATCAATATTAATCTGAAACTATTACTTAGCCTTCCATATTTATTTCATCTTCACCGGATTTGATCTCATATAATTCTGTCTACTTATATTAAAGTGACCACTAAGGGCTTGTAGGGCTTTTTTTTTTTTTTACATGTTGGATCCTTTGTTCAGTACTTTTTGTTTAGGGAGATATTACAAGTAAATCATAGTCACCTTTTCGTCAAGACAAATGTGTTTGTTTACGAGAATAAAATAATGAGCATATGTGAATGGTTCCATCTTCCCGTGTAACGTTATACATTTCACACTCTGACGTCGGTGGACATTTCTTCACCTCGTTCCCTCCCGGCCTTTCAGATGAAGCGGCCCTCAAGAACATTGATATTAAAAGCACGGCGAGTCCTGTTTGACGGCGAGGGAGCCTTCTTTCACTTTATCTTATCTTTCAGTTGAGTCTCTTCAAATCCTTTTTTAACTCGATAAAGAAACAAAGATCGTCTACAGCTGCTGCAGCTTCGGTATTGATAGAAATACAGTTTAACATCAGTTATGTTGTTTTTCAGTTGCACTGAGAGAGTGTGTGTATTTGAGTGTTGGATACATGTTCAGGCTCTCTTTTAGTGAGAGTGCAACTAAATTCATAAAGAATGTATGGTTGAAGTGCAGCTCTTTTCTGTTAAGCAGAGACTCGTGCTGTCATTATCTGTCCTTTCTCCTTTTTTGTCAAATTAGAATGACTAATTTTGCAAGATGATTGCCACCTTCAGCAATGCTGTAATTCAGAACGGAGCTATTATGGTGAACGTTTGAGGAGAAAAATGTCCACATTCAGGTAAAGTGCAGACTCGGCAGAGTTTATGAATCATTTGGTAACACTACATGAACACAGTCAGAGCACCTGAGTTCTACAGCCAGAGCTCACCGCAGTGATGAATAACACACATCAGGGGGAGAAATGTCTGTTTATTGTGCATTTTCTCGAAACGGTGTGTTGAGTGGCATTTCATGGCGAGGTCAAAAGGACATATTTACAGGAAATATGCAGTGAACACACAGTTTTGAAGAAGTTGGCAATAAAGGTAGATTTTTATAATTGCTTGCGTAACATGTGATGCCAGCAGGCACCTGTCAGCATCTGTTTCCATGCAGGTTCTCCGAAATCACAAAATAGAGGTGGACAAAATGCACGACTTTCTGCTTTTTTGGAACACTTTGTTCAGTTCAAAGATTTGTTGTCATGGAATGTGTACTTCCCCCCCTAAGCTAAGTGATCGCGTCACCGTTCCGTACTTCAGTGCGTACAACAGTAGGTGTTCACGCTGTCCTCGGTTCAGAATACCTTCCATCTGCTGGCTCAAACTGTTACGTTCAGTTCAGTACAAAACTAGGTCTTCACAAGGACTGATTACAGGGTTAATAACTCGGCAGCCTACTATTTGTTATCATATCATGCATGATTGTTTCTGTGGCTTTCCCTGAGTCTCTGTAATCTTTTAACGAGGAAGTAATCAGGGCCGAGCTGAAAACGGTGTACTCGGTAACCAGTGAGGCGCTCCACTGTTGATGATACAGCATCATCAGTTTAAAGATTCATTGTTGAAGATTAATTCGTACCTGTACAACACCTCTATCGCAAAATCAGCTAGCTTATCAGTTAGTTTATATCCTTAAAAACATTTTAATAGTTGTTAAGCGTGAAAGTTCAATCGAGATCATAACAACATAGTAAGTGAATGTTGAAGTATCAAAATAATATTTTCTCTTTAGCTTTAGCTGGAATGGATCATGTATCTCTTTTTTTTTTTTTTTTGTTTGGAGCATTTTATGCCTTTCTTCTGAAGCTGACACATGACAGGAATTGAGGGTAGAGGGATTATGGGGGATGACATGCAGCAAAGTTTCCAAAGGACTCAAACTGGGGATCCTAGTGGTTCATGGTCACCGCCTCAACCCAGTGTATCCATTTTGAAGATGTTATGAGTCATAACATAACATCTTTGTAACTTATTACAGAGAGTTATACAAGTGAATATGAAAATAATGTAATGTTGCTTGGAAAAGACCAAAGAGCTCTCCTGCAGGTTTACGTATGAACCTTTCTAATCTTTTAGTGTGGCCCATTGGTGCCGTATAGTCTGTCTTTTAACACTTCTTTGATCCAAGTATGTCTGCGAGCGTGTGTATTTTGTGCGCGCACTTGATTTGTGACATTGGCAGGATAAATAAAAATCAAATGCTGTTTCGAGACAAGAAGAAAAAAAAATTGCACACCTTTTTTAAGAAAGCTCTCTTCAAAGCCTCACAACCAAAGCTAGAAATTCCTTCCCGAGGCATCAGTGAAATCAAAACAACAAACATCACACTTATGCTCCTGTTTAGATTTGAAAGTGTTTTTTTTCTGCTCAAAAGGAGCTCTGCTCGCACGCTATCAAAAAAGTTTCAAAGCACAAAAACGCTTACACCCCCCCCCCCCCCCCCCGTTAGAATGTATCAGTTTTTGTCTTTTGTCTAATCTCGGCACGCTCAAGGCAGACACATGCAGAGTTTGTTTTTTCTGCAGTGTGGATTTGTAACAAAAGGGTGGCAAATTGTGACAAATTACTTTACCCTAAATTCGCCTCATCTTTGTTGGGCTGCACCACAAAGAAAGGATTTAAACAAAGGTTTGGGTTAATTATAGTTCAGCTAAGGTAAGATTAAAATCTTATGCCACGGTGTGTCGCAAATATAACCGCCACACTATATAGACCACAATTCACAAAACGTATGTTATCGCAAGCAACACAGGCTGTGCGGACTGGAGGTTGTTTCGGTGATGGAGGGAAAGGTTGTTAACATGTTGTTACAAATGCTCACGGTGGTTGTTTGTCGATGGGGGAGGTTTTTAGAGCCGGTTTCTGACAATGCCTACACACCACCCAGGAGAGGGAGGGAGAGGGAGGCGAGGAGCTCTTGCCCTATATAGAAGTCCCCGTGGGAAGGGTTGAGAATCTTTGATTCTCTTTGAGTAGGCATTTTGTCATGTTTTATATCGTTCAACTAATAACACACAAGTCCTTGACTAAAGACTTGGACTCCCTCCGGACGTCAGCTACATGGGCAGCCATTGTTTTCACTTTTCCATCTCTTCCCACATCGGCAATTACTTACTGCACTGTTTACTGCCTAAACATGTTCATTTACCATATGTTCGGTGTATTTGATGCTCATGTGAATACGTTTAATAGGTTTATTTACACTGTGAAATAATTGATGCCGTTTCGTCTTTAAAGCCTTGCTTTGCACAATATCCTTTCTGTCTTTTATAGCTGCTTGTTCTCCGAGTGAATGTAGCCTACCATGGTAGAATATAAGATCAGGAAATGCTGACACAAACTGTAACTTAAGACATTTCCAACAGTGATTATTACACTTTTAATTTTAATCTGCTGTTCTAATGATGTTTGGAGGTGAAAATGAGACATTCACACTTTTTGAGGGTAAACATTTAGCATCAACATTTGCAGTAGAACAATACTAAGAGTCTAACTCTGTAAGGTTATTTAAAAAAGGCTCACAATGACGACGCTAGCGCACTGATCTTCAGCAGGCATAATTATCATGTTCACCATCTTAGTTCAGCGTGTTAGCATGCTAACATTTGCTAATTAGCACTAAATACAAAGTGCAGGGGAGGCTGATGGGAATGCCATTAGCGTCGCAGGCATTTGGTCATAAACCAAAGTATTGGAAAAATTTAAACCTGACAGGATGCTTGAAGAAAAGTCAGAGGATCTCTAAAGTTAGTACAAATGATCCTCTGGGGACAATGAATGTCGGATTTCATGGCAATCCTTCCAATGGTTATTGAGATAGATTGGTCCAGACTAAACTGACTGGCATTTCCAGCCGGCCTTGCTACTAGCATGGTTAAAAACTTTGGCATTACAAGGCTACTTATATTATGTAAAAGCATCGCCTTTTAATATGGTACAAGCCTTTATACAGTATATCCCAGATACACTGATCAGTCTCCTACATCTATAGATAAGGTTGTGTATTAGTGATTGACAGGTCAGGTCTTTAATTACTCATTTTTGTTATTTTAATTTCATGTCGTACAACTCACAGATCATTTGAATTAGTCAAAAACTAAACATCCAGTCATGTGACTGTCAAAAGCACACCGTTACATCTGAGAGAGTCTGCTTCCCTTCATGCTGTATCACGCAGGTAAATTAAACGGGAGCAGATTCTCCTGCAAGCAAATCAATATGTGCAACACATTTTTGCTTTCTACTAATTAAGACACGTTTAAGGGACTAAAAATGTGAACCTATTATCCTGCATGCAGCTGAATCTGTAACACCACCGCCAACCTTTTCGCTCACAGCTGTCTCGCTACCTCTCAGGCATTTTACAAGGTGAGCGGAGGGGGAGTTTTATTGTTAAGTGGGCTTGGACACAGTAAAGAGCCAAGAGCTGGTGTTTAACAGCACTATTAACAGCGAGATGGGAGATCGATACAGCAAGGTAGAGAGGAGGGGCATCTCTGTCACTGTGATGTGTCATTAGTGCCCGACAGTGGAGGGATCTGGCTACTCTCCAGTTCCTGGGCCTTGTCGTGTACTTTGCTCCACAGCAATTAAACCGAACCCCCTCTTTCCACTCTGTGCTACAGATTCAAAGCCTGTAAATAACCATTTCATAAATTGCAAAAGCATTAACAAGTGTCGGCGTGCGGTGAGATCTTTTGACATAACAAATAATACCTTTACCTGAGAGATTTATTTTGGCACCATCGAGATAATATCCTCTCAGTCTTTTTAACAACCGCGGTATATGACTGTGATACCTTCAAGGTCTTGGATGATGCCGATGGACTCTCTCATTGTCACACCCATAGTCAAGTTACTCTTTATGTTGCGGTGGATGCTATTGCTCCTCATTTTGTTCCTGGGCCAAATGATGTATAACCAATGCATCTGTGTTTCAGTGACAGGTGAAATGTTGTGAATATTGTCCTAAATAAATGATTAGTGCCACAGGAAGCTGGAAGCTAATATCTGCAGATCCACTCCTGTTTAAATAGAAATCTAGTTTTTCCCAGCAAACAAAACACCTGTGCTGTTTGACTGCTTAATGAAATTTTAAAAGAAAATGCATTTTCTTTTTGCTTCACATGCACACAATTTCAGTTTTCCTGACCTGGTATCATGCAGGTTTCCCAGAAAATTACAGTCGGCAAGTCCTCATTATTTTTAAGAACACAGCTTCCAAATGACTCAGTAGTACAAACAACCACTGCACTGAAATGGTCACTTTTTAAAACACAAAATAATCAAGAATTTTAATTGGACAAAATAGCATGATTGTGGTAGTTTTGATAAAAAAAAATGAAATTGCATGTCTATTATCTTGCATATTTACTATGAGACATGAAGAAACTCAGAGAGCAAGTAGGAGTAAATTAAAATGATAAATTCTTCTTTCTAAAAAACAAAATGTACCCAACGTTCGGTCATATGTGTTAGAAACTGTGGCGCACAAAAAAGATATTTTCTGCTTTCTTCAATGTCACACTCCCTCAATTATCTGTTGTCCCTGACTTTAAGAACTTATCTGCTCTCCTTTCGTACCATTTGCAGGAACTGCTGA
This sequence comes from Gadopsis marmoratus, assembly GCA_036023855.1. NCBI lineage: Eukaryota > Metazoa > Chordata > Actinopteri > Centrarchiformes > Percichthyidae > Gadopsis > Gadopsis marmoratus. Next base: position 66,649 of record JAVQJF010049738.1, read on the forward strand.
ATGAAGCACAATAAGTAATGTGCAGGAAGATGGAGAATTACACAACACAGTTCAAGAGCAAGATGAAATGAATTTCCAAACCAGTTTGCGCTCACCTCAGGTTTACATCACAAAATGAGTGCAACCACACACTTTTTTATTTATACTGTTTGTACAGTTGTCTTATCACTTACATAATTATTTTCAAAGAGATAGATATGGATCTTAAGATATGGCGGTGTCTTGTGAAATGAAACCGTACCGTTATATTCCGATGCTTCGTCTAACCGTAGTAATCATACAGTAAACATTAATCATGTTTTTCATTTTAAATTACATTTTACACAACTGTTAAGATTATCTTTCAGATATTTTCATGTGTGGGATATATGGAGCGCGTTGTAGATAACTTTAGCTCAAAATAAATGGAATCTCTAGAAAGTGGATAGGGCTGTAATTTCAATGAACTTATCAGTGCTGCGAATAAATACATGGTTTTTGTTCTCATTGAAATTGCTGAGTTTGCTCTTCTTTCATGATAAGACAAAGTGTTTCTTTACAACTGGAAGAGCAGAGGAGAAATAAAACCCAAAGTATTACCTCAGGTTAAATAATATTTCATTTTATTTCCCCATGTTGACACAGGGAAATAAGATGTGAAGAAGAGCTGGAGGGCAGAAACGACAAACTCGGGACATATTTCATTCAAGGAACCCCCCCCAAAGATGTGCAATACAACATATTATGTACATAATCTATATACACATGAGAATCTAGTACTCTGCCACAGGTTTTTTTTCCTACTAAACACAATCTTGAGCACACGCTTTGTTGTGTTTCAGTGTCGTCTCACTTCGTGTTCGGCCATGAAACAAAGTCAAAATGTTGAAAATGGTAAATTTAGACCCAAATATGAAGAGCGTTTCTGTGCTTTTGTGACACTATCTGTGTGTATGGAGAATATTAACAGATCATATGCTACAAAGCATTCAACACCTTTCAGAATTTTCAAGGGTACATCTGTATTCGTTATTCTTCTTACTGTCATCAAATCCCATGTAAATGAATCTACAGGTTGCACAAGCTGACAGGTTCCTTCGTTGCCATAAACACGGCCAGTGTAGTTTATTTTGAGTTAACCCCACGTACACCGTCCTGCTGCTGAAATTTTGAACTAGATCACCGAATGTGTATTAATCCATGGCTGAAAATAGTCCCCAATAAATCATACTTTTTCTCCTGTTTAAGAAATGTTTGCTAAAAACGACAGTGGCCAGCTGTTTTTATATTTTTTTTCTATTCATGAAGTGTTCTTAATGAGTTATTCCCTTGCTAAGAAAGCCTGGGTCTCAGGTGCAAATCATACCTGATTAGTAGAAACCAGCCATCTAAAGGAGTGGAAACCAAACGGTACTAGTGGTTTTACTGGTTAGTTAAATAATCCGAAGAACAGAATATTTTAGGTCAGATTCAAACTTTTACAAGCGATAACATCCAACTGAAAACGCTATCCATCTTTGCTGAAGGTTTCAGGAAGGAAGAGTGTGATTATCAATATGATTTACTTTAAGATCTGGTGACTCAACTTCAATGTAGCTGATGGGATTACATTTGAATTTATTTGCTGAATCTGTCTCCAAATTGCAATGATATTGACTTTTGCCAGCAGACTCTATTTAACAACTTGTAAGTGATGGATGCTGGAGGCCTGGGATGCCTGTCTGGGTTTGGATTGTTCAGACTGCAATTTGTGCGCAGCGATCTACTTGATAAAATGTGAGGTCGTAGCATGGTTTTAATCTCGCAGTAGCATTATGTAACAAATCATTGGGTTTTTGTCTGTTTGTTGTTGGTGTTTCCCCACATTAAAGTGGCGTACATTGATTTTCTTCTTTAAAAGTGTGTTGCAACTGAGTGTGCAGTTGCTGTTTGACTTTGTCCTCCAGATGTCTCTGTGAACTCCAGATGCTCTCAAACGCTGCCTCGTACAATCATCCTTCTTCATTCCCGCTAACAATTAGGTAATGAAATATTGATTTTTAAGTTGGATTCATATTGATGCTATTAGCTTTGCATTGATAAATCACTGATGCTGGGAGCCAGACCAGGAAGACATTACTGTGTGTTAACCTGATGGATATGCCTTCTTCTTCCTGCATGTCTCCCTCTACCTGCAGTGTGACACTTCATCTTCGCAGAGTTTAAAGCAGGTTCATAATGACGGTTTGACAAACTGATATTTCGCCATACTAAAGGTCTCATTCTTGTGTGTGTGAATTGAGGATTCACTCGTTAAGCTGGAAACTTTACAAGCATTTCTGGTGTGAATCGCAACATTCCAAACAGAGAATAAACAAAGGTAGGTGCATAGACAACATATGTAGGAGAGAATAATCGCCTTTTCTTCAGCTTACAATTATCCCTAACTTGATAGTTTCAAATATTTCCTGCATAAATTAATGTGCAGGTAGGATTCACATCTTTGACCCTGGCAACTTGAATGCCACCATCAAACAACTGAGGTGTACAGAACAACATTTCCTTTCACCTACTGTGACTGCTGGGAAATCTCCTTATCACCAGTGTCCACCTGTCGGAGGCGGCGCTCAGTATTTTAGCCTGCTGTCTAGTCATTACTGTCAGCGGGGTCTCGCTATCTAAAAATCAAGACACTGCAATACACTTTAAGGACATGGAACAAATGTACCTGGAAATATAACTACATGCATAGCTAGCGTAAACAAATGCAGATCATTAACTGTGCCTAAGTTAAGAAATAAAATATATGGTAAATGGACTCTTTCGTGTGACTTTGATGGCGTTTGACACGGAAGGTTGATATCAGCGGTTCCCCACGTTTTTTCACTTGTGGATTCATTTATAAAAAGCAATGTCTACTTGCAACCCCTCATGACATAGCGTAAAGGAGGATTTTTATCATTTGAGAGGCCTGATGAGGCAAACTTATACAGTGTTTCACAATCGCGAGTTGAGGGTCGAAGCATAAAGGGTGTTGTATGCTGTACTGATTGTAAAACCCTTTGCGAGGAAAATATGTGATTTTGGGTTATACAAAAAAAATGGATCTGACTTGACTTAAGCAGAATTAAGTTTTTCCTAGATCCTACACTGGCAATCATCATGTGACCCCTTAGAGTCATCTCACGACCCCTAATGTAGTCCTGACCCCAGGCTGGGAACCGCAGCTGGAGATTATGTGCCACATACTCTGTAAGAAATATGTAACTGTAATAACTTAGCTCTGTGTTTACACCGACTGCATTAATTTCCTCTTTTAATGTGAATTGTCACCACTACAGTAGCTGCCTTATTGAAACCATAATGGAAACTAATTCTAATTGCTGCTTCACGGCTGAAACTCCCAAACCAACTAACTTGAACTTTTCTCATCCTGAAGCGGAGCTGCAGCCAGAATTGTAGAAATACTGTGGCTTTAAGTCCAAATCCCCCAAACCCTTGCAGAACCTCACCCACACATGACTGTTTTGCCATTTGAGAGCCAAACTCTGTGAAAATCTCTAAGAAGAAATCTCCATTTATATTGAGTCCAACTTAACAGTTTGATTATATTTACTCTACCTATTGTCCCTTAATTTATTTTCCATCAACTGCCTACGTTATGATGTGGAGTGTAACTCGGGTAGAGAATACTACATGCCTTTAATTTTGATTTCATTTTAATAGTTTGCCAAAAAGTGAAATTTAGTCAAAAATAAATTGGAGTCTGCTTTAAAAAAAACTGTAGAATTTAATCTCAACCACAAATTTTCAATAATATTACCACATGCATGACTTAACTTCAAACTACCTTTTTACTTACCTTTTTACTTTAGCCTAAACTTAGCCAAATTCTAATTCTGACTTGGCTCCTAAACCTCCTAAACCTGACTTCTGACCTTGAACCACCCTGTTAAAAAAGTAATGAAAACCTCCCAAAATAAACTCACTTTACAATGTCTTCACTTGTGAGGTCTAAAGCTCAGAATGGTTCTCATAAGGACAGCAGTCACACACACACACACACACACACACACACACACACAAAGTCCTGACAGCTGTCACTCCAATCAGCCACCAGTCTGTCTCTCCTCTCTGCTCGACAACAGCCAGGCGTCTCCCTGTCAGACAACATATGCCACTGCATTTCTCCTGCTCTGAGCCGCCTGACAGTATCCACTCCCAGAGCCTGTGGCCAGGATCCGACTCGCAGCCCTCTTGCTGTTAGCACTGCGAACATGATCTCTGATGTCTCTCCAGCAGCTAACTGATGCTGTCACTGCACTAAGATATAACACGACCCACTGACAAACACATTGTGACAAGGGCATACAGGCACACCAGTGTGTACACAGGCACAAAGTCGCACAAGTACTCGTGTCTCGTCGATGTGCTAGACAACAGTTGCTGCAAGTACAACCTTTATTCAGTATGTATTTTCTCCTCCGGGTTTAAGCGACCAGATAAGGTCAGTTGCACATATGTTGACTGCCACAAAAAATATTAGAATTCAAATGCTTTTCTGTGACTCTGACTTATTTTGTTGTTCCATATGGTAACCCTTATCCACTTGACATATTTAAAAACATTAAAACTGCCTTTTGGCCAAGTTTGAGATTTACCACATCTGATAATGTCTCAATTATGTCTGCAGGCAAATAGCTGTCTGAGGATGGAAAAAAGGCCTCATCCATAATTTGAGGCTTTGTCTTTGTTCTATGTCAGGCTGTATGCAGGGATTTAGGGCAAATATTTTAATGAGTTAGTGGTTAAAAAGACTTGAAGAAATGCAGCAAAATTTCACATGAAGGCCAGCCAGCAAGTAAAATCATTTGTATCAAAAAGCAGCTCCTCTATTACAGCTCCTCTTTTTCTTGACATTGCCTACCATCTACTGGTAGTAGCTGTAAACTGCAGCAAGGACTGAGACCATCTTTTTATTTAATCAAATCATCTCATTGAGATCAAAATCTCCCCCGACCTGAATACAGAAGACGGGACACACAAGTCAATCAGTCACACGAGCATAATTAGAAACAATAACACACACAGCTCCAACACATCCAACATTAAAAGTTTAAATTCATCCAATGGAATGAGACCTTCATGTTTTAAGGTTTTTCATTCCACTCATATGGTGCAAAGTAGTGGAAGATAATCTTCACCAGGTCAGTATCAAGAGTTGGTCAGTGCTGGACTCTGATCTGATCAACTGTAGTTTTCAGTTTGAGAGATGTGATACACTGAGGCAGCTTAAGGCTGATGCACAAGTGTAGTTTTCTTCTTGCTGCTAGTGAAGACAAACCTTTTTCATATATTTATCTCCCGTAATGAAACACTTGGCGCAGTGGTTGTTTTAAGGTGGACTTAGCATATTTAGCTCAGATGTACTGTTTGTCAGAAAGCATAGCATGGAGATGCAATGTACTCTCTATAAAAGCTTTTAAATGTGTCAATACTACAAACATCATTTGAAGTGTTACAGCTTTCTGTAAACTACTGTACAAAAAGACGTGTTTATTATGTTGGAAGTTTCAAGCCTTTTTGGCTTTTTATGCCTTAAAATGAAGCAAAGTGTATTTGCGACATCTCATCACAAGATGCATATGCCAGAGTGGTGGTCACTTCAACCAAAAAGTGAATTTTTCCTACTCAGATTGGTTTGTCACTTTTAGGCACTTTGATATGTAAATTTACCCAGTAAATAACAAGCAAAGGGCATTTATTAGAAAGAAAAGTCAGACCCTAGGATGGGTTGGGAACCACTGGTTTGTCTTTTGTATGAAATATTTCAAAATCTAGGTTGAAACCTCCAAAGATTACTGTCAAAAACAGGTGTATGTATTTACCGGTGACTGATCAATTTAAAATAAATTTGAAGGCTTGAGAATCTGTGTGTGATAATGACAACACTAGTAGAATATAAATCTACATTGACCAACTTTATTTTTATATTTTTACAGTCAGACAAAATGTGGAACTGGTGAAAATAGAAATTCTGATCTCAACATAATTATTAACTACGAAACATGTTGACATAGTCACAAAAATGAACCCAGTAAGAGCTCAACTTTAAGCTTTAGGTTTGCATAAGCCAGTCTGTTTCCTCTCCTGCTAAATTGCTAAACTTTACAACCAGCTGTTTGATCACAGGATCAATAATACCTGCTGCATGAGCTTCACCCCACTGACCTCATGTCGATGAAAAAAAAACTTTTTTTTTTTTACATTTTCTGTTGTTACTACAAATATCAAGTACTTAGGAGTGTTAAACTTCCACTCATAGCAAACAAAAACAGACCATTAAATAAAACAATCATTTACAATATTTATCAAAAAAAGTCAATACTCCAGTAAATAAATTAGGCATTCTCAAGAGCTCCCAAGAATCCATAAGTTGATGGCTTTATTTGTCAAATGCATAGACTATTTCTCTATGGGAGATGAATACACTGAATCAAAACTAAAATAAACACACTAAACAAATCTGTTAACAGAAAACACATGAAAACAAATCGAGAGTGAGGCAAATTTCAAAAAGTCAAAAACAAATATTTCGCAGTCTTTAAGAAGCTTGACTGGTAGGTGGAAGTCGGGGGCCACATGAGTAGAAATTGTCGCTACAGTTTCTACTTCTAAGAAAAAATCACAGCATTAAATTTGCTACATCACTAGCACAATGTGACATGAGTGCAGATGTTGACACCATCTATCTGTTAGGAGGACAAATAAAATTTCAAACTTAGAATTATAAAGTAGGATGCTGCATTTCATTATTTGGTCATTTTGACACAAACTTGCTTGACAGACAACAGTGATGGCCACATTCATTTATTCTGGACCTTAGGTTTGGCAATAGCTATGGATTTGCCATGGATAAATGTTCCGCTCTCGCTGTTTCACACAGAGGTCAAAAAAATCAAAAAGACAAGGATTTAATGCTGCAATAGTTGTTGATTTGCATTAAGTGGTATAATTTGTGGCTGTCAACTGGAGGTGAGCAGTTAGTTAGTTTGGTCACTGGCACTACAGATTGTAGCAGAATATAGAAGATGGCTGATACTTTGATGGTGCCATTCAGCACTAATGTGGGTATGTTTCTGTACATACTGATCAAGAAATAATTTACAAAGGCATTCCAATTGCCTTCGGTATGATGCTCATGTTCTGTCAAGTATGGCAGGGTTGCATAGTAATTGCACAAGTATATCACGTGTGTAGCAAGTATGCAGCACAGATGTATCTTCAATGAGCTTAATTATCCACAGTAATGTTTTGTGACCTATTTGAGTCAATCCACCACTTGTGACTGTGGGCTGAGGAGCTTTAGATCACAGCATCCAGTTTGAGAAGGATAATATAACCAGTGCATCCTGTTTCTTTAAGTGTGTGTGTGGGATGATGAGCTAACAATAATAAAGCCTGGATTCTGGTCAGATTTAGCTCCAGTTAAACCATCCCATAGGGCCATACATGGTTTTGTTCATTTTTAGTTGGCTTTAATTTAGTAAGCAAACCTGTGGTGATTTTTCCACTGTACCTGAAAAGAAAGTAACTGGGACTGAGTGCATCACTTGAGCCTTCTGAATTTCCCAGCACATGTCAAGTCTTAAAACCGAAAAGTAACAGTATTTTAACTGCAACTGCCGCTTTTCTAAATGTTGACAATCAAATATGGTACCAACCGTAAACCAAAAAAATGACAAGCCTGTAGGCTCCATTTTAAAAAAGAAAAGAAAAACCCCTACAAAAGTGAAACATATATAAAGTAGTAAAATAAAAAAAAAGAGCTAAAATGTCCAGGTCACAGCTTGAATCTTTTGAAGTGCTTCTAGTGGCATCTTGGTTGTAAAGATTTGGTGTTTTGCTGGATCTCACCAGCTAAAGCTCATTTTCACTAAATACCAGCAGATATCTGTGGGCCTTTAGCCAGTATGATGTCCTCTTTATCTTTGCCAATGTCACTTCAAATTTACACTCAGGCTGTTGTCCATCCTAAGTGTTTTTTTTTTTGTTTTTTAAAGCAAGCTGAAACAGCTCTCCCTCATTTCCAAAGAACGGGTCTTCATGTGCGTTTTGGTAACTTACATATCTACACTCTTAACAAAAAGCATGCACTTCAAACTAAACAACCATATTACGAAATAATAATAATAGTCCACCTCATTGCTTGCATATATTGTGCATTATCCAGTGCCTCTGTCCTTTTTAGGTAGGAGTTATGGCTGGTTCCTTTTTAAAGAACAGCAGGCCCTCTTTGTTCAGCAGTAGCGTAGGCTGGACGCCAACAGGAACACGATGCATCTTCATGTTCCTTTATGAAGAGACCCTGAGGATGAAGTGGAGCGGCTGTTAACCTACAGGAGACAAGTGTGAGGCACACCAGTTAGCTCAATGAACACCACTTAGAAGGGATGTGTATGTGTCTACACTGTCAAACTATCAATAAATCTTCAATATCATACACACTTCAAAGGACAATGGCCACAATCAGAAATAATCAAATTTGTTGATGTCAAAATTACTTGAACTCACGTGTTTTTGATACTGCTTTATAATAAGAGCCACTCGGTTATCAGCTACTAGTTTATTAATTTAGCGTCACAAGTAGGTTTAGGCATTCCCGAGAGAGAGTTTTATATCTTTTGTCCATTTAGTGCCAATGTCCTTAATGAAATACAATATAAATATACTTCACCAGTTTCGGGGTGTACAGTATGTGTTTATACTTGTCACAGTCAACGCTATGCTGTGATATTTATGTAGTAGCTACTGTACAAGTTGACCTTAATTGTCTCACGAATGTTAAGTTTCATACCATGGAATCTGCGCATATTATGGACAGAGTGAAGCCTTCACTGCCTTCAAGCGATCTTTAATCATTTGTCAGCTATTACAGCACAAAATATGTCCCAATATTACCGTAAAACATCCACCACAGTGTTGCCCATATTAGCTTTATCTGACTTGTAATTCCTCACCCCTGCAGACTGAGATATTGCCCATCTCTAGCGTCTAAAAAGTTTCCCATATACTCTAGGGGGAAGAGGAGAAAGCAAGAACAGCCTGACTGACAGGCTGATGACACACCATATGGAGATGCTGGGCGAGTTTTACCCTGAGGGGACAACAATGTTTTTTTATTATGTGTTTGTCTCATCCCTGTCAGCCCCTCTTACGAAAACGAAAAGGAAGAGGCAGCCAGGTTGTGGAAGTTGACAGCCACGCATGCAAACACATGAAGACACGCAGACGTACGTGTGCACAGCAATGACATACTGTATTCAGACACAGACAAGGAACAGACACGAGAACGGGCGCACACAGTTGGTGAAGACGGACCGTACATACTTGTGAGGGGTAGCGGGACTTTTATGCTGCTCTTGAGTGAATTGACGGATCAGGTTTGCAGTCAACTGACTTTGAAGTCATACATTTCAGTTTAACCGTAATTAAGGCAATAAAAGCTTTGCCCCCACAACTGACTTTTTTTTTTTATTTTTAGTACATGGACATACAGTAGATGACTTGATGTTTGATGTTTTCTTATGTGGACATAGGTTTGTTTCATTAGTGATGTTTCTATACACAGAACATGGTTTTTACTCAAAGCAGTGTGGCTCACCTCCACTATGAAACACTGCAGAAAACCCTGATAGCAGTAAAACCAGGTTTATATAGTTTTTTAATTATGATAACTTTAAAACACTAAATATTTTTCATCTAAATGTAAACCCCTTCAATTAGACACTGTGTCTATAATGTAAAGTGAAAATGTCATGATTGGGCCTTTCATTTGTTAAACTATAGTAACGTGTGTTCATTAATTTGTAATTGAGAAATATCCATCTTATTTTTTTAATTAAATCCAAAACTATGACATCAGTGGTTGCTGCAAGGAAACATACTTGTTTGGAAGCTTCAGAGGTGGAATGGACTTCTTTTCCAAAATTTCCATTTAACTGCAACATTGCTGTAAAAATAGAAATATAAAAACAGCATAAATAAACATAAATATCCCGGTCATGTCTCATTTCTGTATTAAAATGAAGGCTGTTGACAATCGCTCATCCTTCAGTGTAAAACATAAAATAACATTAGAAGTCACTCTTCTAATCTGGGTTTCCAATGCGTATGCGCTCCCTATCGTTTAATCCATTAAAATGTAGATTTAAGCAATCAGACATCAGATCTGGTTATTCATCTGCCCATTTACAGAAAATCAAACACAAAAACAAAAGCTCCTCCTCACCTTGTGGATCAATCCTAGGATCAACAAACCCCCAGTGCTGGTAAAGAGCAGCTAGGTCGTGGGGGCTGTAGTTTTTCAGGAGACTCAAAATATCAATGTCTGTTGGCATTTCTCCTGTTGATTCATTGTTTCCCTGAGCAAAACGGAGTGGTTCTAAATATGCTTTGTGACCCCACATGTTCATGGCAGCCCACATGTCAGGACCCTTAAGACCCGAAGAGGAGTCACATGACTGCCTGCGGGGATGGGGTCTATCTGCAGCTGTAGTGGATGAAGTCTCGCCATGATTTCTGGCCAACATAAAGCCCAAACCCTCCTGTGGGAAGTTTGCCTCCATTGTGGCTCTGGGGTCTCTGTGTTTGGGGCTGCTTGTAGGCTGGACACTAGGGGCACTCTTTTTGTGCACATCAGTGCTTGAGGAAGTAGCTTGGGTGCTGGAGCTTTTATTTCGCCCCTCCTCTGCCCGCTTATGTTCACTAGACTTCTTCTGAGGTAGGAGTCCCATCCTCCCACTAGATTGTGTCCCGTCTGAGGAGCGCGAGCTCTTTGACTGATGCTTGGATTTAGGGACACCTGATTGGGTCTTGGGGGCTGAGCGCTTGCTGCTGCTGTGGGTTGTGAAACCTGGAGGCTGTGTGCGCTGAGTTCTTGGCGCAGGTAAAGCAGGGCAGTCCTTGCCTTCAAGGAATGGTGGAGGCCCTGTGCGTCTCCACAGGGTAGCACCTGCCTTGAAACTCTTGGGGCTATTAGTGCAGGGTGCCCATTTGGGTGCCATGGAGCTGCTGCCATCCACCCTGTGTGCAACCCGCTGATGGATCCACAGTACTTCTGGGTAGTAGGTGGTGTGGGAGCAGTATGGGCACTGATGTCTCACCAGGCCCCCTGTTTTTATTGGATAGTTTACAGTGCCATCTCCTTCCCTTATGGGTAATGAAGACAGATTAAGAAGACTTCCAGAATCATTAGTAGTATGTCCTTGCCCTTTGGCCTCAGTACCATTTGACTTTTCAGTTGTAATGTTTGACTCAGCTGAGCCCCGGCTAGGCGGACATGTGTAAGGATTCCAGTATGGCTGACTGAGCAACGCACTCCTGTTTCTGAGGTAGTCCATGTATCTTGAGGCTTTGGAACCACTTTGGCTAATGTTGTCCAAAATGGTGCTGTGTTTGCTGTAAGGGCCCAGGAAGTCCTGGTGCTGCCTGTGCAGGTGAGACCTGAGTAGTGAGGCGTCGACAGTGTGGAAATCACAGTGCTCGCAGAAGTATGCTTTTTTATCTGTAGGTAAGAGCAGAAGCAGCAATGTAATGGACTTGCGTAGCATTTACTTATGTGTCATTACATACTTTAAATATTGTTAAATAAGCTCATTACACTAAAACACCAAGTGTTACCACTCCAATCATTATCTTATCCTGATTAACCACAAATTTGTGAATGGGGCAGGCAAACGGCTTGTTACCCTTCCTCCCAAGCAGCAGCTCTAACCCTAGTTGAACAAAGCAATATTTTAGGTGTTTATTTAGCAATAGGCTAGGTGTAACATATTTTGTCTGCCACAAAAGCAGGATCTCCACAACCATCACAAAGTGTTCCTTATCAGTTTGAAAGACACTTTTTTTTTCTTCATGTCATGTTTCAAGTGTGCAAGTAAAGCACATTAATAGATGCTGCTGAAATTGTGAGCCTTTTAAAATCAGCAGAAATTTGGCTAACAATACACTTTGTATTGTTTTGTTGTATTCATGAAGTATAGCCAACAAGATTTAGCCAATTAAAACATTTTGGAATGAAACTTTATATGTACCTTTTTAAAAATAATCTAAAGTTTAGGTGAGGAAACCTTATGTGCATGGGTGTGCAGTTGCTGTAACTCAATTATAAATTCACTAGAGGTCTCCCTTTTCCACAGTACAATGTTAAATTCTAACTGCTTTTTACTCCCCACCCAACACAGAATTGACTGAAGAATTGAGTATTGAATTTCCACATTTATGGCCTGGTAAGTTTAACTTACCTTACAGCACATCAGAGAGTGTGTTTTGGTCTGTCTATATTGAAGCCAGAAAATATGGTACAAAAAAAGGTGCAATATTCAATACAAAGCGACTGTCCTCAGCACGAACTGGGTCTGTCTGTAATTGATTCCCATGTCCAAGGACTTTGAACTATTGTCTTGTCCAAACTGTAGCACAGATGTCGTAGTGTGGTGTGTATGGCTTACCCTCCTGGTCTTGGCTCCTGCTGCTGTTGGTCTGTTTAGGTGTAAAGTGGACATCTTTGACTTTCTTAGTCTGCAGCGCCTCATAAAACGCATGACCAAGTCCGTTGAGCAGAATACGGTCCTTTTGGGAAGTCTTCTTGTCACCACCTTTAGTGCGAGACAAACTGTTTGATGTGTGATCAAGGCCTGGATCCCCCTTCATCTTCTTGATGTTGGAGCCGGAGGTGTCGATTTGCTTCCTCTTCTTCTCCTGCTTCAGGGGTACATACTCGCCTTTTTCTGTGTCGTATGCCACCTCGGCATCTGCTAGCCTCTCCTCCCATCCCAGGCATTTCTCTGTGACCTCCACTAGTCGACCCCTTGTGGCCAACTGCCACGCTTGGTAACTACAAACTGGATCCAGCTCTGGAATTCGCCTGCCCAGGCTCTTTTCCTCAGAGGTTTCCACTGGACCAACACATGTGAGGTTCAGGCTTTCCAAAAAATGCCTCTTAGTAATGTGCAGCTCGGAGGCTTCAGTGCCTTCCTGTGGTGGATGTTGTGTCTGAGTGCGGCTGTGGTTTAGTTTATGTAGTTTTTCATGTATTCGCAATGTCTTGCGGTCTGAGAAGAAGTTACCACAGCCAGCACAGAGCTCATAGAGGCACTCGTCATTTGTCAGCGATGCTGGGTCCTGAGGGACTCCATTGATGGTGGCAGGTGGCTCATTGCTTTTGCCACCCCTTAGCTGTGCTTTGACCCGGTGAATGCGCATATGACTTTGGAGGAACCATGCCTGGCGGAAACGGCGTCCACAAATCCGGCAACCGTGGTCCTGAGAGCTGCGGTGCCTTTTCATGTGGGATTTAAGGAGTAGTGCCTGAGGGAAAACCTGGCCACAAATGCTGCAGGTACAGGACCCACCATCAGCCCCATCACAGACCTCGTCAGCATCATCTTTATCTTTAATGTTTTTCTTGGTTCCTTTCTTCTTCACCTTCCCGTTGATGTTGTGAGCTCTGTCAGATGTGCTGATGATTTCAGGAGGGTCAGGTTTCTCAGCGTTATCCTTCTGCTCTTGAACTCCATCACCCTCTTTGTCACTGAGATTATGGCTGAATAGGCCTAGTTTATGGCTTCGAATGTGGGCCTTCAGACTACCCTTCTGAGCCGTCCTGTGTTCACAGTATGGACACTTGTACGGCTTCTCCCGTGTGTGTCTCCTCATGTGCTGGGACAGAGAGCTGAGCAGAGGGAAGCTACGGCCACAGATCCCACAGGTGTGGCCAGAGGTCACATCTTCCTCTGTCTCTGCCTTCACATTAGCTGTGGGTCCTTGTGACACATCCTCCCTCTCTTCTGTCTCCATTACGTTTCCTGGAGCACCGGCACGTCAGAAAGCACACCTGTGTAGTAAATCCTCTAACTACGCAAAGTTTATCTTCCAAAAGTTAGTGAGTTCTCAGAACGGGAATCAAAAACTGGCAGAACATCACAGCTTTAGTGTCCATCCTGATTCTTGAAGAGATGTACTTCATCAAGTTTCATGCTGTTTTTGCAAGAACACCTGAAAATGGAAAAATAAATTAAGCTGGTGATTATACTTATGAGTCGAATTCACAAATGCCATCAAAAACGGTCAGAAAAATAGTATTACAATATATACAATAATTGCACTAGTAGGGTTCAAAAGTGAACATGAAAGTCATTTGTTGGCTTTTTACTTTTTTATAAACCTCAATGCTACAGACTTAAGGATTTCCAATATTTAATAGAGTTTGCAAGGGACCTTGATAGCCTTTTTAACAGTTCTGTAGATAACATCTGTAGACTGTAGATATTTAATCATTAAATGGTGACCATTTTACTTAAAAGCCAGTTGTAAAGTATGTTGGTCTGTTCAAAAAGCTGTCAAACAAAATCCCATTTCTTGGTTTCCTTTTGCTTATACTACGTTACAAAAAACAATTCCAGAGAGGCAGAGACTGGTTTCACTATGAATACACTAAGAATGAAAGCAGAAGTTGCTTATATGTGAGATCGTTTCACTCAGTATGTGTAAAAACGACAATGTACTAAGAGAGAGGGAACACAGATTTTGGAATAATTTGCCCCCTTAGTGGATGAGCGACGCCTGTCTGTGCGTATTAGAGTACGGGTCAGTGTCTCAACATGCTTGTGTGTGTTGGTCCTTTGGTTTCCTATGCCTAAATTGAGTGTTAGGTGAAGCATGAAGAGCTGTATTCATTCCTGGCCAACCAGGATGTGCCCTGAGGGGGAGTCCACTCTAACTCATGATCAATAATCCATTATCAACAAACTTCATTTTACATGTTCACGTACAGGCGCACACATAGCTGATTTTGGGGTACGTGCTGATGTAAGATTGTGTGTAAAGGTAACAAGGTACATTTCTAAAGATGTTTAAAGAATGGGAGAAGTATCACAGAATCAAACCTTCATAAATGTGATTATCACAAGAAGATAACTTATAAGGCTCTAATAGCTCTGAGACATCTGATTTTAAACCCAGAACAAAATCACCCAAGAATAGAACAGGCATTTGTCGTCCTCTACATGAAAAAATCGTACATGGCACTGATGTGGTTAAACATGTTCCTTGCGCAAACATGGTTTATTTGTTAAGATTGTTAATAGTGAAAGAAAGTACACTGTGGAGTACAGCCAGCCAGGCAGTCAAAAGAAAAACCTGCTATTGTGTAGGCCGCACCAGAACTGTCACATCGCCTCATGTCTGGCCCTCCACCCCTCATTGGGGGGTCAAGGGAGGTATTGTTAAAGCAAAGAGGCCTGGGCCTACACGTCACTGTCTTCGAATACATGTTGGCAGAGGAGGAGGACAAAAGACGACTCTTGTTTTGTCTTGTCAGTCTTTTGAATGTGGGGAAAAACTAAATGCACATACTCATGAAGGTTAGGAAAAAGATGCGGACTCTGGTATGATTTTCACGGGATGATGTTGTCTCATTATGTTTCTGCATCCACGGTCGCATCTGTCTGCATGCATGCCTGCCTGCTTGCGGTCATGTGTGCTGATCCGCTCACACTGGAATGGGTGCTGTATCTGGAATATGGGCGGAGTTTAGGAGGTTTTTCCGGGCATGGCAGGTGTTTTTGGTAGGCAGACGCGCCATCAGATTACTGCATGGGCAATGTGGCACACAGTGACTTGAAGAGAGGGGGGAGGATGTGCAAGAGAAACTGTAGGGTGGCAATTAAGGGGTTAAGGTTAAGGCGAATGTAATGAGTTAACACAATGGGGATAAAGTCAGGGAGCCGAGGGCAACAGATGGGAATAAACGGGCCATCAGTATGGAGTTAGCCGCCTCTACAGTATGAGCTTATGCCTTTTTGTCAAAGCAGCCTACGTGCTTAGTGTGTGCTATATATTTGCATCTGCAATATCCTACTTCTGCGCAATGAATTTGTGTTAAACAAGGAATTTGCTTACCGCATTTTTAATAACAAACATCAATCTTACAAAATAATTTGAACCCTCGAGTTCTTTTTTTCCCTCCCCTTTGTATATCATTATTTTTTCCACCTTGTCTGCTTTCATCCCATAACTGCTGAAAGCCCTTTGGAGGATCTATAAAGTAATGCAGATAGACAAACATGTTGCTCCAGGGCTTAACTCATTTCTCTTAGAATCCCTCACTTCCCTTTTCTCTCTTTTCTTTGGCAGATGAATAGGCATGTCCAGTCAGCTGTCCTCGCATTGATTCATCCTGACGTCCCGACCAGCTCAGCACAAACTCCCTATGGTCAGTGCACTGATGCTGTGATGTGTGTGTGTGTGTGTGTACTTGCATGAAAATATCCACTGTCGTATGTGTGTGCGCCTGGTTGCTGCACTAAAACTGTGGGTGTCATTTCCTGCAGACATCTGAAAATAGCATTGCCCATGAATTTACTTTGCAAGATACTATCCAGCACACCAAAATACCCCAAATACCTTCTTTTTCTGTAAGTAAGAAATGTCCACTTACAGCTAATATCTGCAAAATTCTGCAACTGCAGACTGGTAGAAGGAAGTATGTGTGAACCCCATGACTGTGCATGTATATGTGCCTGTCTGTCTGTGTGTGTGTGCTGAAGTCATCCAAATATTCTCAACAACCAGCAACAAGGCTGTGCCAACATACCCCTGACTGGAGATAGCATGTGACTGTCCTTATGCTAGTGTTCAAAGCCACAGTCACTCGCTAAGCCTCAGCTCGCATCTACTGTGTTGTGTCCAATAATACTGTCTGTTTTCACCACCTGCAAACACAACTGAGGCAGAAAACAGGACTAATACACACAGTAAGTCAATTTAATATAAATCCCAAGGGAGGATATTTTCAATGCTTTTTTCCTCTCATCTTCAAGACCTTTGTAGCTTTCCTAAAACTCAGAAACCTGTCTGCTGTGGAAATGCAATTGTGCACAAAATCAAATCACTATTAGTATTTCTTTTAAAGCACTGTGTCAGCAGTTATAATAATAATAATAGGAAATACATCATAAAAATGGCAACATCAAGTTCCTTTAACTGCATGCTGAAGACAAAGAAACTAGATATTTACTGATAACTAATATTCTACTGGAACATGATGCCGTTGATGTTAAAATCAGTGCCATTGCTACCACTGTTGCTTTCCATCTTCCGTGTAGACTTTTTGGGCCGCAACAAGTCCCGCAACATTGCCACTACATACACAAAAACGACACCTACTCGAGAGGCTCGATTGGGATTGGTGTGCTATTGACTTTTCTCAAGAGTCCAGCGGATTTCACGCAAATCGCGAAATAAAATGCAATTATGGCTTTGATCTCAGAATTCTACCAGAATTCTAAATCAGAGTTCCAAAAATAAGTGTCAGAATTATGACTTTAATCTCAGAACTACTACAGTGGAGCAGAGACGGCCATGACAGCAGGGGGTTTATCTCGACCAAACCAGACCTGCGACTAGATGAGACGGCGTATTGTTTCCATAGCAATGACTCTCTGTACTTCTGTTCTAACTGCCAGCTTTTCAGGCATTTTTTTTGTAGCTCGATATAATTTCTAGCATCTAAAATGTGAATGAGCATCGTGATAGTGAGTTACTGGCTACAGCTGCATTTCTAGTATTGACGACATGGCAATAACGACGTTCAAAATATACCCTTTCCCAACTCTAACGTCATGGTTAGAAGGTTTATGGCATTAAGATAGAGATACTTACCAGATAGCGGTAAGTGGTAATGTCTAACCGTTTGACTTTATAAAAACATACAGTCTGCACCACAGCAATAACTTGAGTGTGTTGGTAACTTTCTATATATATGAAAAAATATGTGACTTATCCGACTAATTATAAAGTTAATACTGTCACTATCGTTAGCCATTTAAAGTTAATTTATGTGGTAGCTTAACATAAAATCCCTCATCTGTCTGTTTAGCTAGCTAACTAATGATGTTAATTTTGCTCCACTTGGCACAAAGATAGCCGTTTTAATTATTAGCTAGCCTCACAACAACATTACTCACTTATTTCGTCAACCTTCTTCAAAAACCTCTCGACGTCTTCAAGTTTGTCCTTTGTGCTTTTGCCCTGTTAAGCCTGTATTTACTATTTAGTAAGTTGAAGCTCTTCTTCCTCTAGTTTTATTCTCAGAATTCTGACTTTTATCTAATAATTCTAAAAAAAAAAAAAATTTCACGTGTGGCCCTAATCCTCTTCCATAATGACTTTAAGCCTTAACCGAGTCTGTTTTTACATGCATATTCTCCCTCACTCTCTCTATATATTCATATATATATGTATTAAATTGTCAGCCAGTTTCTATTGATGTAACTCCTTATTTTATCTATTAGCTCATTTTATTTGATGACCCTTAATAAAATAATGATATAGGCTGACATTGGTCACAAAAATTGTGTACAACACATTTTTAGAGCCAATGGTGGTGTGGCTCAGAGGTTTTTCTTCAGTTCCTCCAGCAGAGGGCCTGCAGTGTTTACAGAAACCCAGTGATGAGCATGCTCTGTGATACACTGAGGAGAGGGGGGTGCATCTTTTCCTGTTCATCCATGTTGACAGTATAATGAGCACGATATGATTTGACTGACAGATACTAATGTACCTGAACACAACCTGGTACTAATGTATGACTTGGAGATGACTCATGGATAGTATTCAAGACCACCACTGTTCCTAGAATGACTTAATTGCATGAAAACCTGTGAAGCAGCACAGTGCTGTGGGCAAACGGCCTAATGTACCTAAGAGATTAGACAGCCATGAGCTCAACAGTCGCAAGCACAGACAAACTTGTGCACATCCGTGCCCATCCCCCTCCTCGTGCTTCTCCCCACTAGGTTACACAACATATACAGGGATTACTCTTCAGAGCATGAGATGAGCTGCTCGATGAGTGGCCTTTTATCATGGATCCACCTTAATGCTATGAAGCACACACAGGGAAGGGAAATTGATAAGGAGAAGAGAGATTCTACCTGTTGCAGAAATGTGAACAGTTTACTCTCAAAAAAAAAATACACAAGATGTCTCCTGCAGGAGCCCAAGTGCAGACGTCACAAACTAACTGAACAATGCCACTAAAGGCAGAAAGGCAAATATGAAGATGTGATTTCCAGAGACATTTTCACATGACTTGCAATTTTGACTTCTATTATTGACATTAATTTATCTGTGGTAGGTCTGAGGATACACTATGGACCCACTCTCTTTTCAGTGTGGATTGGCTAGTGTGGGAGACACTGGAGTATAATCTGCTGGCATTAACTTGCTCTCTAAAAAAAGCACTCTCGACAGGGATTAGATTATCATGGCAAGGTCAGCTCAGACTCGCTCTGACTGTCCCCCTTTATGTCTCACTATCACTCTGCTTTCTGTCTTTCGCTATCAGGCTTGTCATCGTCTCTTCTACCTGCTACCTCTGTCAGGTGCATTGTACATTTTTAAACTGTCATTCAATTCAGTTTCACCTAAATATAGATCACGCTGCCAATGCAAAAGAAAACTTAACAGATTAAATGTAGAGGATGTTTTGGTACAGGGTCCTCCTCCAAAGATAGAAACCCAAAAAACTTCAAATATAATTGATGGGGAAACAGAGATTAGAGTATGAAACAATCTTGCTCATATGGTTACAGGATTAAAACCCTGAGGACGCATTCAGTTGGAGTCAAAGTTCTTGATTTTGGCTTTAAAAGAGAGAAATTCATATCAGTTTGGTAACTGAGCTACAGCTAATTGCTTTCATCATCTATTAATCTGCTGATTCTTTTCTGAATTTGATCGTTTGATCTACAAAAAATAAAATAGTGAAAAATGGCCATCACAATTGAACAGAGCCAAATTTGATATATCTAAATATCTTTTATTTAGTTTGTTTGTGTTTTTTGTCTGGCTGACAGTCCAAACACCAAAGGTTTTCAGTTTACCATCACATAAAATTAAGAAAAACATTTAAAAGACTTAAAATTATAAAAAGTGTGGCCAATTGATCTTAATTCGATTGAATAATTAATCAGTTATTACACTGTAATAAAGTATTAAACCTGTCAAACCTATAACATTGCATGGTTGTAAATCAAATAGACTAACACAATAGAAATTGCTTAATTCAGCATTGCTCCTTTTTTTACCTTAACCAACTTTGACTGGCTGTTGTCTCGAACAATCTTAATACAAATGTTTCACTGCAATACTTTAATAAAGTACGGCGTCAAAAACCATTTCGTCACACATAGGCGTAGTATAATATCCCTCTGCAATATTGTTGAATGTGATTTGGATGAGAATCTGGAATTGATTTTAGCCAAATGCCTAAACGTAATATTTAAACTTAATAATTGATGTTTTAAAATAAGAATTGATTTTCCAGAGCAAAATCTCATGTGTACAACTGGTACTTCAAAGAGGCAATCCCATAGGCGATGGGATTGCCTCTTTTGTGATATGTAGAACTTGATCAATGCATGAGATCAAAATTCTCAAATTACATAGATGATGTTGATTTGTAGTACAGAACGACATGTGTGTAATTTCCTGCTATGATTAAGGTAAGGATTGAAGGGTAAGGCGATACCTGCTTAGCGATTTTACCCTGGAGCAAAAGAATGACAGCTGGCAGCAGGGTCTGGATTAGGTTTCCCATAGGGTTATTGCATCTTTTACACCACCGCTCCTTTGGAGTAGAATGGGCCAATAGTAATCTGACTCCCTCAGACCCATCCAATCTCATCTCCCTCTGTCTCAATGGGGCCAAGCAGAAGGGATCTGTGAACGCCTTAGTCATCCCTCCCATCTTCCATCTGGACATTTTGCCGGTGTTTGCACTTCAGTTCCTCCACTGGAGACTTAAAGGGCAAGTCCTTATTTTTTCCAGGAACCTTTCTGAGTCATCACAAAACCCATTCAATACATACTTCCACTAATATCTTGTTTTGGTGGGCGAGATGTTACTAAAGAAAAGCTGCTTTGTGACTGTGAGCTGCTTTCCTTTGTGAGAGGAATGCTGCATTGCTTTAAACCAGCAAATTACTTTTAATTAGACTAATACTCTTCAAAAGAACAAGGAGTATTTGAATAAACAACGGCAGGGACATTGAAGTAATTCCTACGGTAGATTTTAATTTTCAGAACATATTTGAGATATGCACTGATCAATTATATATTGACAATGTATCGACACATCTTAACATAACTCAAATCTATGGCCGCAACGGTTATTTTCATTATTGATGCAAATGCATCAAAATGCAAATAATTTCCAAGTTGACATAATTAAATGTTTTGTTTTTCCGAACCACCAGTCCAAAACCCAAAAGATATTCAATTTACAATAACAAGACACCCCATACAGACAAAGACAACATTTCTATCATGCACTGAATCCAGTATGTGGTCCATCCGTATGCTCTGCTGTTGGGTGATAACATCAGAAGGGAGGAAGCACACTTAGCAAGAATGTGTATGTGCAAACACTATTTTAGAAGCAGATCCCCATATTTTGCACACGTGTGTGTGTGTGTGTGTGTGTGTGTGTGTGACCCTGAGTAGTTACATTAAAGTGTAAATCTTATGTAAAGCACTTTGATCACCATTTTACTGCTTGAAACATGATAGGTTAAGTATTGACCCTGATCGGGTGCTTTCATTTTGATCACAAAAACTGCACAGTGAGCTGGAGACGGGGTGAACATGAACACAACAGGCCTGAGTTTTACCTTAAGATGCAAGTGTAATAAGGTAAAAAGGTAATTTTTTTTAGGTGTACGCAGCAAGTGATGACGTACTGTAAGGATGGCAAATTTTGTTGACGTAATTGCTGTAACATGTCTGACTGTTTCAAACGGTGGGCAAACCTGTGTGGTTTGAAAAACAGAAGTTGGTATATGAGATATTTTGGACGTGAGCCACCAGCACATGCTGTGTTTTAACTACCTCACAATGCATCCACAGGAACAACAGCATAATGACTTCGTCCTGTTTTGATCACCTATTTCTCCTGGGGTTTTCTCCCTTTTACAATTTCCTCTTCCTTGAAGTACCTCGCAGGGGTTTAAAGACTCGATGTGATTTGCTGGGGTACGTTCTCTCAACAGTTTCTTGTGGTTACTTTTGGCTTTAACGTGTTTTTAGGAAATGCCGTTAACAAAACCAAACGGCGTGATTTTTGTTTGTGATTTAATGTTTAATTTATCTATATATGCATGCATCCATCTTCCCTTGCACGAGAAATGTTTTTATAGATGCTTATTTCTGACTTTCCTCTCAGTTTTTCATTTACTCCTGATTGAGGAAGGCAAAATATTTCAGCTCATTGTCACACAAGGGAGCTGCCCAGAGTGGCGATGTGCTCTTTACCCCTCACATCTTCCTGTCTGCACCCCTCCCCCCATCCAGCAACAAGCCCCTGTCCAGACCTCAGTCTCCTGACCTAATCTGGATGATTAAATAATTTTTCTTTAGCACACATTTTGTCCCCCCGCTACTCTTGTCTGGTAGCCGTCGCGCACCCTCCCCTATTGATCGTCATACTGAGGAGATTACCCTAATAGCTGGGATTACCTCCCCACATGTTGGTTGGCCACATACAGGGGGGGGAAGAGGAGAGGGAGCTGGGGATGGTGCATGTTGTGCAAGTGTATGGAAGGAGGGTGGAGGAGTAAGAAATGCAAAAATCAGGGTTTGTTTACTGTCTATGAGCTAAAGCCTGTATCCTTCCTGACTTTCTGTGGGACGTAACTAAGACTTTTCTTCAGCCCACATAAAAATCTTTATCCCTAAAAGCTAACGCTGACGATCAGTCACGAGACAACCGCTTTCAATCATCAAGGCAAACGCACAACACCCTGCAGACCTATTTGACACACATTTATCCCCTCATGCTCATCAACTCTGCACCCCCCACCCCAGCCAGCCCGGTCACCTTACAGTGCCGTTTGATAGAGATGACACCATTAATCGATCGACAGAAACTTAATCGGCTACAATTTTGATGATTGGTTCAGTCAGTTATCGAGCAAAAATGCCAAACATTCTCTGGGTGGCAGCTTATCAGACGTGAGGATTTGCTGCTTTACTCCGTTATGTCACAGTAAATCAAGTGTCAAACACAACGAGCCACTGAAAGCTTTAAAAGACGGGCATTTCCCAATACTTTCTGGCTTTTTATGGGCTAAACTCTTCGGCGTTGTAAATAACTGTCGGCCGCAGCCCTGCTGCTTTACTCATCACCTTCTTTTCAGCCACAAGCCTGATAACAAGAAGTGCAACTGGCCACCACAGTCCCATCACAGCCAGCTGCTTTGGACAGCTCTGCTTTTGGTGGCTGCTGCTCTGCTGCGACGGGGTCATTCAGCTTTCTGTCTTCTGACAAGTGCCAGAGGTCAAAGCGGCTACACGCCGAGATGTTTTGCCCGCAGGTGGAGGCAGGCGGAGAGACTGGAGGCCGTTCCGACGGTGCAGAGGAGAGGAATTCCGTTAATCCGCCGCTGATCCGGTACAAAGGCAGCCTTGTTGTCTGCCCCCGGTTTTGCGCTCACTTACCACAAGTTCGCGGTGCGTTCGCTGGTGGCCTGTTCACAGCGGTGCCGAGCCGCAGTAAACGGGGTGATGATGATGATGATAACAGCGGCAGCCTGATAACGACCGTGATGGTGTGGGGAGCTCGCGACATTCAGAGGACGACATACTGTAACCGACACCGCAGTTCACTTGTCGCCAACACAAACACAAACTCCCCCAAAACAGAGCAGCACGAGCTGCGACCGCCGCGTCCCACTCCTGTTTGTTGGTGACCCGTCGTTTGGCGTCGCTCCTTACCTCGGGGGGGGGGGTCCCGTCCGGCGGCAGGTCGCTCATCACCGACACTAAATACAAAACAACAAACAAAACCAAAAAAAAAATAAATAACCGACCGCGAGCTGCGATTAACCGATTTAACACATGTCGACGAGTCAGCACGCGGGGTCCGTCTCTGCCTCCTCGGCGTCCAGAACTTGAACGTCTCTCAATCACAGCGGCAGCACCTGAACCGCGGCCCCGTCCTGCGCCGCCTCCTCCGCCTCCGCGGCGGCGGATGTTGGGGACATGAGTGACGTTATTAACGTTAATAACGAGGGCGAGCGATCTGTGCGCGCGCGCGGCTCCGACTGCCCCAGTCACTGCGATGGAAGAGTTGAGCGGTGGGCGCGCGCCGGACGTTAGTCTCGGATTAACGCCGGTCGTCTCGGGATTATGTGGTTAAACACAAAGGTGAACGTGCTCTAGCAGCGGCATCAAGTAAACCACATAAGCGACATAATTAGTTTGTGGTTTTAGACCACGTGACTTTGCTCCTGTGATCATGCCGGTGTCAAAATGGTCAAATGAATCATCAAACTATTGAACTG
>JAVQJF010049751.1:0-11586 GCA_036023855.1 Gadopsis marmoratus
CGGGGTTCAGTGTCTTGCCCAGGGACACTTCGACATGCAGACAGCGGGAGCTGGGATCGAACCACCAACCCTGGGGTTAATGGACGACCGCACTACCCCCTCAGCCACAGCCGCCCACCCAGATGACAGTAAACTAATAATTATTTGGTGTTTCTTTTAAAGCATAATCACAAGTAAAGAGGCAACAAAATGGTTGCTTTCCTGAGTTTCTCTGATCTTTGTGGGTGTTTGATCCAAAATGGAGTATCCGATCACATCATTACTCCTCTGTGAATTACTCCAAAACCAGACACAAAATCAGCCAAGGCTCATAAATTTCTTCCTCTTATTTCTTCCCTCATCTCAACGTGGGGGACCCCCCCCCGAGTTATCGCCCGCTGTGTAGGGCAACCCTGGGCACGGCACCATACCTATTCTTGTCAGACATCAAAAAGGATTCATCATTAACAAACCTGCTTGAACATTCTTTCATTTAGAGGTTTGCGTGAATATCCAAAAATATCTTTCATTCTTGCCTGTCATTCTTGCCGCAGTTCT
The DNA here is from genome assembly GCA_036023855.1 of Gadopsis marmoratus. NCBI lineage: Eukaryota > Metazoa > Chordata > Actinopteri > Centrarchiformes > Percichthyidae > Gadopsis > Gadopsis marmoratus. Next base: position 538 of record JAVQJF010049751.1, read on the forward strand.
TCTGTGTGTGCTCATCCTTTAAAAACTGCGCAGCTTTGATCAAAAGACAATAAAAATAGCATTGAGATAAAGGAGACGGATCAGATTCTGTAGTGTATTGTGCATTACAAAAGAGCTGCGGCCCCTTTACCTTCTTAGCTTATATTCAAACTAGCAGACGTACTTTCTCAAAAGCGGGGGGGAGCAGGACCTGTTATCTTCGATAAACAGCCACCGTAAGCATTTATAATTTCCTTTCGACATAAATTTAAAAACAGACTTGCGTAACAAGGATCCTTTGCACCGCTGAGAAACAAGGGCCCAGAGTCCACATTAATTTGGGCTGCTTGATCTTATTTCTGCGCTGTTCCACAACAAAAAAAAAAAAACTCACAATGTATTCAACTGCTGTTTTTGCTCAGGTGTGATCCACAACATGGCCTTTCATTCTTTCTGTCAGGGGACGCTCTGGCAAACGTGTGCGGAATTCTCTCGGTTAGAAAACAAAAGTTATTTTCTGGAACTTCTCATTTCCTGTGCCCGACCTCCTCTGCCTCAAACTGCGTGTCTAACCATGTATGATTCGTCCTCCCATGTTCTTCTCTTTGTCCTCGGTCTCTTTCTTTCGACTCTCAATCTCACAAGTGCTGCCCTGAATGGTTTTCCTTAAATGGAGGTCCCCGCGGCCACTCAGGATCCACCGGCACCTAGGAAAAGACTGGCGAGGCTGTGATCCAGTTACCTCCCCAAAGACCCAAGCTGAACTCCCTCCTCCCAAGGAGGGACAGTTGCTAACATCCTGAATCTTAATTTGGTCAGTTCTCTATCTCTCCCCACGGAGATATCCACAGTGGTGGCAGGAGTGCGATGTGCTTTTTTTGGGATAACAATTAATGACTAGCTCATCTTCAAGTGGCTCCAATTTGCTTTGGGGATTAGATACTCTTGTTCCGTGCAAACTTTCTTTGAGCAAGTTACAACTATTGAGTAGCAGGCTGAGGCAGCGAGCCCCATGTGCAGTGCAGTACATCAGCAAGAAGGAAATGTGCTGCATGTGCTACTTTATAGATTGCCAGGCATATATTTCAGATGGCCGGCCGTTATACAGGCATGAATGTACAGTTTATACTGTCCAAAAGGGACAAGATGTGGTGAAGTTCCCTGCTACCAAAAGAACATCAGAAGTATGCATTTGTGTTGCAGCTCTGCACACTCCTGGAGGCGGTTGCCTCGACGTGATTTGCATTTTATTTGCATGCATTTCGCAATGGATGTAACTCCAGCGTGTGAACATTGCCGCACGAGTATCTGAACTGTTCTGTGGAGAAATCCCATTTTAGGGTTCAATGGCACTTCCGAAGCTGCTCATCCAGGAAGCCATGAAATATACGCCCTTGTAAAGTCTGTCTATTCAATTTCCCTATTTTCAATTACTGACGTTACTGCTCTGCATGCCACTGATTTTATTTACATTTTTTATTTTTTTTTTGCACTAAATATATATTAAACCATTTTGGGTCGATTGAGGGTGAGGACGATTAAGGTGGCTGCAGATAAGCCGATTAGCTTTAAACTAAAGTACACAGTTTCCCCACTGATTTTGCGTACATTATTTCCCATTCACATATTACGTTTTACAGTGTAAATAGATGACCTTGCACACTGCAGAATTAAACCCAAAGCATACATGTATGCGTGCTGCACTCAAATAATTCATATTTAAGCTTGAAGGTGAGATACCAGCAAAGTTACATTGATGAAAAAGCCTGTTACCTTGGTGAAGCTACAGCAGTGTTGCCAAGATATTGACATTAAAATCAAGGAAAACAAATGATGCAACTGTGAAAGAGAGAGTTTGACTCTTATACGCACAAGCTGTGCAGACACACCCAAAACTCATTGGGATTCATCATCTGGGGACCATGAATGTATGAAGAAAATGTCACAGCAATCCATCCAATAGTAGTAGAGAGATTCAGCAACACTGCTGTCCTAGTCATGCTGCTAGCAAGGCTAATACAAATATAGCCACTAGAGAATAATAACATTGTGATTTATTTGCACACAGGCTGCCTAAATGAGAGATTTCAGAATGCGTTTTGCATTTGAATGCCATTGTATCCCCACAGCTGCATTTACGACATGTTAAGCATCAAGGAAATATTATCAAAGGGACAAATTGATGCCTTATATTCTGATTTCCCCTGGTGATTTTCTCCAACACCCAAAAGGCAACCGTATCACTCCAGTGTCACTGAAGAGATACTGCTGCCTTGTTGGCGTTAAACTACCGTAAAAGTACCGTCCACGTTGGTAACTGAAACATTTGGATTCAGTTATTTACTCCTCCTAGTGAGCGCTAGGGCCATAGCTGGGATGCATTTCATTTTAATTTGGAATGCATGCAGCAGGTCTTCTGAGCGGTGACCCTGTGTTCCTGCGAGAGGGGAAGCGAGGAGGGTGAGAAAGTGCCAAAATAATACAGTACACACACAAGAAAGCGCCGGCATCAATATTTGACTCCCTGTCAAAAGTGCAGGGATACTACATATTAGATTAAACATGAGAAAGTGAATACATCTCTTCCTGTATTATAGACAAAACATTTTCTTTAATACTGCGTACTGGTGTTTGGACAGGGCTGCAGTGTGACTCACGTTCAACCACTTCACTGCATAGGAAAGAGGACCTGACTGAAACTGTGACACATATCTGACGAAATCAGTCAGGGACCACAGATTTGTAACTCCGACATTAAAAGCATAGCATTTACTATTTTTACATACTTGGATGAGTCAGCTTCATCGTCAACATTGTTATTGCGCAAACAAGCTGGCAGTTGCCAACGTCAGTCCGCATGAAACATTTTTCTTTTTTAACGCCATGCGCCAAGTCAGCTTCCTGTATTTTTGATTTTTGACTTTATGTACCACATTGCAGAACAAACCTGAGCTTGTCTAGTAGTAGGAGAGGACAGTAGTCTGATCCAGGCCTGTTTGGGGGGCAGAAGCAGCGCACGTGTCTACGTGGCTGTTGTACGCCAGCCGGACACACTGGGAAAGTGACAGTCTGGCATATGGACCACCAGCAGTGGTCTCACGCAGCAAGTCAACCTGGTCACTTTATAAATCTGTTCCATCCAGACTGGTCCCAAGCAGCCCGCTGGGATCCCTCCCTGTCCACCTGATTAGCTGGTCCGCACTGCATAAAGAGCCTCACAGTGTCCATCACACTGATCAACCTCAACACTTGTCTTTGCTCGGATTACAGTGCTGTGTGCCCCGTGGGCTGCATCCAATCACAGCCTCGCGGTGTGTAAGTAAAAGTCAAACTGAAAATTCCACACTTGTCTTTGCCGGCAAATGGGATGCACCGAGATATGAAGTGAACAAAATGCCATCCATCTATTTATTGCCTCCACTCAGCAGTTTGTTTGGACTAATTGGCACGGGTGATTAATTATTATATAACCCACGACAGCCCATGGTAAATTGGAATTAAACGACTGGCTGACATTGCATGTCCCAGTTCAGTTACGTAATAGGCTAAGAAGTATTTATTTGCCTACTGTGGTAGCCTGCCGGTTCTATTCATCTCCCCGCTGCACTCGTTCTGTGCTCAGCAACACGACTGGGAAGCAAATTGCACATGTTTGGAGGTAAACGCTGAGGTGTTTCTACCAGTTAAAGGGGCTCAAGATGACAGGATGCACACAAAGATGCCAAATATTCAAGTGTCTGTACCTATCAGAAAACAGCAAACCTATCAGCAGCCCTTCTAGTAGATGCTGAAAAATACAGGGCCTCTGTCAAACAACGACCCGCCATCGAATGTTAATGCAGATTCAGTTTTCGCTGTTTCTTTTACATTTAAATATATTTTACAATTGATGACTCTGTATTTTATACAAACAACTGCTATGGAATTTAAAATTATATAGTTTTTAATCTAAGTAATGGTGGATACCAAACAATTATACAGCGCAAATCCAATCTGTGCGAACATCACAATGCAGTGGTTAACGGTTCGCTTCTATAAAAAGTCCAGCGCCTGCATTTGCCTCCCATCCAGACCCTCCCACTTGTCGATAACAACACAGTTTAGTGCGCTTTTCCACCCAATTCGATTTCTACGCTCTGCGAAGTCACTGCCGGGCCAGAGGAAGACATATGCACTGTCAAAATGGAATCTAATCAAGTCCGGGGCTCGGTAGCTGTTATGGTTGCTGGTATTCAAAACGGCCTTAATGGCGCTGTTGGTGCTGTTTGCGTGTCAGTGTTGAGACTCCTAATCTATGTGATATGGTCTCTCTGCTCTCTGTGACACATTGCTCTCACATTTTTTTCACACCGTATATGGTGAAAAGCCCCACCACCACCACCACCACCACCTGCCTTCCCTTCCCTTTTCCCATAATGTTGTCGATCTGTCTCGCTCATTCCCGCCATGATCGCGGTCTATTGCATTCCTCAAGGCTTTTGGAGCAACATGTAATTATCATCGGATTTACATCACAAGTCCACTCCTGCTTGTCTGCCTCCCTCCTGCTCTCCCGTCTCCCTCCCTCACCGCCGTCTCTCTCCATCTCTAAATAATTACTTAAATGAATCTATTACCGGCCTGGCCTCGGCGCTGCATTAACCGAAATGCCAGTCTCAATGGGAAAGTGATGCATTCCACTGCAGGTCTAACGCTCGAGAGAAGGATTTCTTTGTTCTAAAGCAAAGATGCCAGATCCTCTCTGAGATAAGCAATGTGGCGAGGTTACATCATTACCCTCTTAAGAGAGTTTTATGTTCTTATAGTAAAGAACAAATTGCGCACATATGAGGAGCGCCTTCAGAAGTGCACCGGCCCAAAATGAAGCGTGGTGATCTGTCAGAGAGGCCGGTTGAAATTGGTGGAGCAACATCAAAGTTTTCTGCCGTTAAATCTGAAACCTTTGGATCAAATTTTTTGTCGAGACTGACTACTGCCGAGTGCTTGCTTTGTTCACGTCCCTACGTGGCTTCCTGATCTAATTTTCGACTAACAGTGATGAACACACAGATTTCTTTATTGTCTTAGTGTTAGTCACAGAAGGCTCCGCAGTCCGCATCTAACAAAAAGAAAACGCTTTCAAGTGCGCAACAAGGCATTTTTTGGACTCTTATACCTGTTAGCTTTCATAAGTCTTACAGTGTGTTTAAATTGCACTTTAGTGCTTCATAATTGTACATAAAAGTGGTTAACATTACGACGTATACAAATCGGAAGGTTTGCTGTGTTGATTGTGCACAAATTATCTTAATATTTTAAGATCTCTTCAATATTTTGGCGGTGGTCAGCCGTGATGGGGGGCTATTGTGTCCAACATCTAATTGTAACGTTAGAGCTACTGATACTATACATTATCCACTGTATTGATTAATCATGTAGCCTATGAAATATTTCTCAGAGTCCAAGGTGACCTGCTCATGGTCTGTGCTTTCCTACCAAACCCAAAGATGTTTTGTTTCCTGTGATATAACAACTGAAAAATACAACAAATATTCACATTCGATATGCTGGATAATGGGTTACTTGATTTAAAAAAAATAATTTATTGATGATTAATTGTCTCAGCCCACTAATACTTGTAATTGTTTCGGCTCTACTTTGGGTTGAAACCTAATGGAAGTTCAACAGGTCTGCATATGAGAAAATGGGACATATGAGCATTCTCTGATCTGCCTCTATGGTTCAAGATCGGTTAGGTTAAGTTAAAAGTATTTACTTGGTCAAGTTTGCTGTCGTTTCCGCTGATCTCTCCACTGTTTGCTATTTAATTATGGCAACAAAAAACGGCCACTCAAAATGTTTTAAGGAATAATTTAATAACCCGTCATGACACAGGGATAGTGATTTTGAAGGTGGAATTTAGGCCGGGTTTAATTCCAGTACCTGTAACGCACTCTGCGTACAATGTGACTGTTTGCCTAATTTACTTTCCAGTCACAGCAGTTTAAAGCATACTAACTAGACGCTAAAAAATGACCATCAGATGCTTGGGTACATTTTGTTCAGAAGGAGTTCTTTTTAGATGCTGCTTTCATCCCCCTACACACACACACACACAGTAAACATTTCAGAGTCTGAAAAATGTACTTGGTGGAAAAAAAGCACTAATAGTCTCCACCTAATTATACTTTCAAATAGGAACAACAGCAAGTAGCTCCTCTATTGTATAAGTTGGATGTGTACAGGCTATTGCAGCACTTTCATTCTTTGATTGGGTCAACAAAGGCTGGCGTGTTGTATTCCATTTATCGCAGACACAAACACAGTTATAGCCGGCTGGAGGGTCTTTGGGGGGGGTGGAGAGAATGAAGACACATGCACATGCTGGTTCTGCAGTTGTCATCCCATTTTTTTTCAGAGACACTTTAGACAATCAATGCCGTCTCCAGAGTAATCCATATTCTCCATATCCGTGTTTGCGAGACATAAAACATCAATTATTGTGTCGGATTTTATTCAGAAGTCAAGATTGACAAGTAGGTCATACAAATGAGGCCTGGGTGCACACACACACACACACTCCTTCCCCCTCTCTTTGCCTCTGACACACCATCCTACACACACAAATTCACGTTCACCCCCAAAAGCAATCCTTTCTAAAAGGGAGAGGAGGGAGGGGGGTTGTGGAGCACAGCTTGCTAGCTAACGTACATAATGAAAAGTGCAAGCTCTGTCATTTTCTGCAGATAAAAGTGTTCTGATGAGAGCCGGAGACAATAGCAGCGCATTAATCTCCTTGACGTGCCGAGCTTTGGCTCTAAAACGCTCACTTCTCCCCCATTCAGAGCACCTCTGTCTATCTGAAGCCGTACTCTCCGGAACCACATTACGCACGCACACATTACAGACGGCACCCGTGGATACATTTCACACGGAAAAGTGTAAGTGTACAGCGCACGCACAACAGCAAATACAAATGCAACATGTAACAAGTGTAAGCTGCCGGGTCGGGCGACCGTTTCCTGTGTGTTCTTCACATTAAACCACATTTTTGCTCCATTATTAATGTAAAAATAGGAATTGGTGGAAGAAGAAATTACTCCTCTTTCTGTCCAGTAAACACACTAACGCATTTCAACAACAGCTACTGATGGTGTTTCACTGAAGTTACCGGTTTCCACGAGGGTGCCAGCGCGGTTAGCACGGGCAAAGGGACGCTAGCTCACTTACGCTGTTCAGTAAATAACCATTGATTGACGAACTGAATTCACGAAAAGGGGAGTAGTTGGCATCTGGAGTAAGTTGACTTTTCTAAAATACAACTCCAAAAGCCAAGCACTCCCCCTGCTGGAGCTCTCAGGTAACAGCTCTTACTATCGCCCGGTGGAAAAACATTTTGGGATGTTTGAGCGCCCACCTGATACGCACTTCCAAACACATGCACGCCGGCATTAGATGGGCCTTATTTTGACAGTATTGATGCTTCAATTACAGGAAGGAATTTGTTTAAAAATCTCGTATTCATCAACAAATACTGTGACATTCGGTAACATTTGTCTTCTGAATTCCGCTGGGAGACCCGACTGTGATGGGGGGGAAAACCCCATTCAGGAGGCGTTTGCTCACCCACGCAGAGGTTTATGTTGATGTTATTATGATGCCTATATCATATAGGCCTCCTGCTGTTCTTCCCCTTTTGTTTTGACCTTCACAGTATCGCCACAGCCGACTGTTACTACAAGCTCAATAAGATGAGTCTGCAAGTGCCCTTTATATTTCTGTGTAATTCCTTCTGATATGTCAAGCGGGGCAGATTCATCTAAATATAGAAGCATGGCATATGCAGTTGTTTGCGATTGTGCGCACACAGCTCATCTTTTCACCGCGGAAAGCCCACAGTCGTATAATCTCCAATATTCAAGGTATATATGGTTACCGTTGTCATTCCTTTCTCTCTCTCTCTATTGCGGTTTAATATTCTGTTGCCAAGTGATGTATGGCTTTGCAGTGGGCAAATAACGCTTTCAAGGACAGTTTGGTTTATTTCATGCAACACTTTAAAGGTGTCTGTGGTTTCGTCCTGCATAATGATGACTGCTCCGAGTGGCTGAGCTGTAGAGACCGGCGGTGATTGCGCGGATGCTTTTCCATTTGGTCTGCGAGAGCGATCTGAGTGAAGCACGCGGAGTTCACGATCAGATCTTGATGTAATCTCTCTTCAGCGCGTCCTTGTTCCCTTTCTCCCCCGCTTCCTCTGAAGTCCAACACTCGCTTTGCACAGTCCGGGTCATTTTGTTGCTGGTTCAGCAGCACACTGATTTGCTTTCATACCTTACGGTGGCACAGTACGGCTACAGTCCTCTTGTGCAGCTGGATGCACATTGCCTTGCTCAAGGGCACCTTAGTGGTTGTTGTTCAAAGACTTACTCATTGCCTACATTTTACAGCATTAAAATAAATTGTAGTGTGGTTTAAAAGGTGACATCATAGTCCCAGCCCTCTGTGCAGGGTCTCATATTAGCACCAATGCAAAAGCCAAATGCCAATAAAAGTTGTCTTTGGTGGATAAATCAATAAAGGGAACCCACCACATGAGCAGGTAACCTTTCTCCGTAACATTTTCCATCCTCGCTGATGCATAGCTGTTCATTCTGCCCGTTGCCCCTAATGACTTGCTGCTTCCCAGTTTAAAGAAAGGAATGGCTCGGTACCAGGCATGCTGCTTGATTGGTTGCCTGTTACGCTGGTTGATTCAAACCAGTGGCACCTCTGCAGCCTGGGTTTAACCTCGAAACCTGCTTGAGTCCATCTTTAAAAAAAAAAAAAAGTGTGCCTCCTTGTAAGGACATACAAGTGTGTGGTACATACTGACAAATGCATTGTGGAAATAACCCATGCCAGCTTCCTGGCGGCAGTCCTTGACCCACATTGACGTGTTCCTTGACTAAGATGAGTGTCCCGCTGACCCCTCGCTGCGTGTTCTTCATGACTGGACGACGCAAAAGGGGAGTTCATAAGCAGCTCCTAATGTGGCCTCCGGAAAGTGCCTCCAACACCGCTAACGATGACAGAGGAACTTCCCACACAATCAGCCACTGCATCAGTCTCCCGGAGAGAGGGAGGGAGGGAGAGAAGGGGGAAGAGCAGGAGGCAGTGTAAGAGGGAGTGTGTGTGTGCGCGTGTCCAGGCTGGAGGGGTGAGTAAAGGCAGTTGATATTTGTTGGGCAAAGCATGCACTCTACATGTAACACCACTTGGCTGAAGTGAGTCAAATGTTTGCATTGCAACTTTCTTTGTAGCTTTTATAATGATAGGTAGAGGCAATACTTGAAATAAAGGGCATTATGTTAACGCTCTCTAAGCTCTCATATGGATGTACAAGGTAGACAAGTTAGCGGATAAAAATATGCTGCTGCTACACGCTAACCGGGATTGTGTTGGCAATGTAATTTGCTAAGAAAATCCTCTCTCTCCTGCTATGAGCGTGCCAATCGGCCAATCACGTGTCATAGATCTGCTGCATTAACCCGGTGAGCTAAGTATCGCAAAAGGTTTTTACGTTAGGCTTAGACGAAGATTGGCGGCAGATGAAAACATCACATCGGTGTGGAGCGATGAGGAGACTGTAACCATTCCATATTTCCATCACATGGCTTTCCACGGATTTGACTAGCGCTCTTTTAATTATGTCACCTCGCGGCGCCCAGATCTTGCACAGTGGTTTAATGGCAGCTGACTAGAGAATTGGCGCCACCAGCTGTTCCTCTCAACATGCCTCCCGTAGTGGACGGAAATGTGCAGTAATTCGATTTCCTTAGATTTTTCTGGAAATTTGGGACAAAGTTTGCATTACATATGGATGGAAACCTAACTACTTCCTACTTTAAAAAGTAGACATTTTCCAAAAGTTGCAGATTTTTGAGTTGAGAAATTAAACGGCGACGTATCTTCTGTTCTATGGTTTGAGTTCAGTCTTATATGCGGTAACTCCAGTCTGGTATTAGACTATTCTGAATAACAAAAGAGCTTATGTATGAAAAAAAAATCAAATCAAATCATGAATTCCATATAAACTCATTTTTCTTAGACTTCATAGACAAATCCACTGGGAGCCAGAATCACTGTTACAACTTGCATCACATGACAGTGAATAATATGCCTGCAAGCCTCTGACGAGTGTTGGCAGCAAAACCAAAAAGTTTGTTTTCACTCGTCTTCAGCTGTCAGCTCACATTTATAAATCAATCTGAGAAGCCAGTCGGCATGCAGCCTATTGCTGCTTAGTCAGAGTGCTTCGTCTCCCCCTTCAGCCACCCTCTGTTCCACTCTCTCTTCTCCTCTCCTGTGTTTCACCTCTCTCCTTCCACTCCCTCTCATTTTGTCTGTCTCACCACTCCCCCTCCCCCACTTTGATTCCTTTCATTCCTGTCACTCTCCTCTGCATCGCGTCGTAACGAGAATCCCCCGTGTTGTGATCCGAGCATGGGAAGATGATGCCAGCAAGCCTCATTGCAGCTATATATATGATATGTGCACGTGCATCTTGATATCCAGCATGGTGTAAATATATCCTTGTACTTGTCTCCAGTGCGACTGGCCAAGCGGCGGCTAGGTTGCATTTTCTGTGATGTCGTAAGTGATCATAAAAAGAAGAACCAACCAAAATCTAGGGAAAATAATGAATCGTTCGTCAGGTCCACTATTAAGGCAGGATCTGTGTGACTGAGACACACACACACACACACACACACAGCTACAACAGTGGCACTGATATTTAGATACAGCAGGGTGCAGTCGTTCTGTTCTCGGAGCCTTGGAAGATTGTGATTGGTGGTGCAGCAGACTTCAAGGCAGTGCACGTCTCCCTGGGGATAGAGCCATGCGACAGTCTGCGTGTGTGTGTGTGTGTGAGCAGGGGGCATGTGAGGGAATGTGTGTATTAATCTGCACTGAAACCTGCTACAAATATCAAATGTGAATTCTGGCCTTACGGTCAGTTTACACACAATGTTTGTCACAGCTCTCTTGTTCTGCAGTGCCCTGTCCTTGGGGGGGGGGGGGGGGGGGGGGGGGGGGGGGGGGGGGGGGGGG
>JAVQJF010049762.1:0-12443 GCA_036023855.1 Gadopsis marmoratus
GCGACCCTTCGGGATAAGCGGTATAGTGAATGAATGAATGCATATTTTTTCAAGTCTCTGCAGGTGTATTTTCATAGCATAGTCAGATGAAACCGATATGGCTAGAAGGTATGAAATCAATCAAAAAATGTTCTGCATTCATGTAAAGTATTTGTAATTAATGGGCTGAAGCAGGCAAAACCACAAGTATGGTCCAGCATAGCACTGAGCTGGTTATAGTTTTATAAGATATGAAATAGTTAAGAGACCCAATAATGAGATAATTTTAAAACATATTTTTATTGGCTGATAAACACCCCTGTAAAATAGATTTTTAACCATAACCCCAATTGTCCATGAGGTCACTGGATCATCAGAAGATTTCCCAGAATCAAAGCTGTCATTAGGTATCATTCCAGGCCACACAGATGGTACGGCCTACTTCCTGTTTGAGGTGGGCACTTTTCAATATGACTGTTATGAACAAAACAATATGAAATGTTTTCCTGAGAATGTATTCTATCGTGAGTGGGTGTGTGTGTGTGTGTGTTTGTGTGTGTGTGTGTGTGTGTGTGTGTGTGTTCTGGGTGCCTGTGATAGAGAAAGAGACTTTATATGTATGTACTTTAGTCCAATTTGTAGAGGAATAATTTTAATGTTTGTGTTAGTCAGTTGTACCCAAAGAGAGAAACTGTAATGCAGTGTTGTGCCATTGTTTGGTCCATGAAAATAAGAAACAGTACTGACCAAATTAAATAAAACCGTAGCAGAAAACAGACTCAAGTTATCTTTTGTCTGTGTCTGTGTATAATCTTCTTATCCACAGTGAAACAGGCACAGAGGAACCATGGAGCGGCTTGTATGTGCTCATTACATCTCTTATCTTTCCTCAAATGTGGCTCTATGTGCCGCATGTGAAGTACTCTACAGGAAAAATTTTGCTGACAGTGCTAATATTGCTTTTATCTTCAAGCGACACAATCCGTGCAGCAGATCTAGATGCTACATCATATAGGCCCATCATCTTTCACACTGCCATGTTATTTCCCATTCATATTTTTTTTTGTTTGTCTTACTTAGCAGGAAAAGAGAGGAAAGATGTCTCATTTGAACTGCTCTGCTTTCAGGATATGTACACTCTTCCTGTGCACTTACCTACCTAAGTAAAGTGGCATTCACTAGTCTCCAGGAGAATGAATCCTGCTTCCTCACCTTTTCCTGATAAAATAGCAGTAGGAGATTATGACTGTGGCTTCAGTAGGAACATTATGAAGCAAATAATGTAACTGAATTGTAACCACAGACTGCACAGTCCCTGTTTATGTTTACTCACTTACAAATTGACCAATTTTAGCAGGCTGCAGGTTCTCTATAAGGGGTAGCTGTTCAGTAGTTGTCAGATTTATCCCAGACCAAGAGCAAATCGAGGATCGAGAAACCACCACTAGGCGTCAAACAAACTGTTTGTTGCATCATCTAGCAGCAACAACACACCTTTCAGTTGGTGGGATTGGGGGACAATCTGACAATCCCACCGATTTCACACAGTGATTGGCCAGGTGTATAGGTGAGAAAGGAGACATGGTTTGTACTGCTCTCTCAAGCAGTGGCAGCCAGCCAATAGATGGTGCACATGCAGCATCTCACCAGCCACAAAACTTAGATCAGAGTAATTCAAGCTAATGAAGGTTTAAAGTTATAGTCACGATATCTGGTCCTGCACAAATGAGTGTGTGTGCCTTCTTCATTATTGTGTACAGCCTGATATTCTATCAAAGCATGATACCTTAATTTGATTTGGTCAAGTTTGTGGTTTTGTGTTGTTTCTGAGTTGAGTTTTTATATAACTGCTGTGTGACACTCTCCTCCTGTCAACCAGCTGACACCAGAAGAAAAGAAAGTCTGCTTCAGGACACAAACATGGAACCTGGTAAACTTTAGTGATGTATCCATGTTTTTTTCTTTGTTGTCTTTTCTTTTTCTGAACAGCAGTTCAGTGGTGTGTCACAACTACATGAGCTTGGATTACAGAATAGTCAATAATCAAAAATTATTCTATAATAATCAATATGAATTGAATTGAATTTACCCAGATGTAAATGGCCTATAACTGAGACTGACAGTGGCAATCTCCTTTAATGATGGCGTTCACAGCCTGTTTGGAAAATTACTGTAACTCCTCAGCTGCTTTGCTGTTGGTCATTAATCATAATATGACAGGCAGATCTGATATTTCCTACGTGATCTTTCCAGGATGTCCAATCAGCAGCCAGCATCTGCAGGAAAATGCGACTGTGCCAGATGCTGAGATTACTCTCCCTTCACTATCTTGTTGCCTTCCATCTATCAGTCCTCGCTCTGCTGAAAGTTCACTGGATATGAAATGATAAAGACAGAACATGGGCTGACTGGGTGACAGAAATGTGACAAAACCTCTACTGTTTGGGCTAATTAGCAGATAAATCTGCTGCATATACAGTAGGGCAGGATAAAGATTCCATTACACACCTTATAAAATGTATTCTGACACATAAGAGGCTAGAAGGGACTGGAACACACAGACTTTAATCGTGCAAAAAGACATATTGGCTTCATCAGTCATATTGGACAATGACTTGTGGCAAACACATATATAGTCAACCTAGAACAGATGTGCATTTATCATTGGATCTTAGACTTAACAGGATGTCAAATATATTGAATAATGTACCCAAGGGCATGAGTTTCTACAGCCAAGTGCCAAGAGGGAATATTGGACTGAGATGTGTCAGAAAACCCTTTATACATAGACATTTAATTAAGTTTTTGATCGACATAATAAGGGAGTTAAAAAAATGTTGATACTAAACATATCGTTAAAATGTTCACTTACAGTGTTTTGCATTTATTTTGCAGAGAGTGTCTTCTTTTGCGATACAATGTCCACTCAGCAAATAAAGCATGGTTTAAAAAATGTATTATGTTTAGCCATTCACAGCACTTGTTGGGACAAAATAATTAGGTAATACAGATTTAGAATGACATGAAATTAAGTACAAAAAGTGCAAGTACTGCAGCAAACAGGTATATTCAGTTAGAGGAAGCATGACACATTTGCATGAAGCACAGCCTTCTCATATTGTGCACAGTCTGACTGTTAAGTCCTTTTAAATTCAAACTTCAAGCTCATCTTTTCACCTTAACTTTGAATTAATTTCTGATTCTCTCATTACTTTGTGTCACAGATTGCCTCTTAGTCCCTCCCTTCAGTCATATTCTCTCATCTCCAGCCCACTGCATTACACTCTATCTGTCCCAGTCTCCAGCCACTGCTCACTCCTCCCAAGCCATGTTCTTTCTTCCAACTCCCCAGACACCGGCATCCTCGAGCCGTCCTCCAGATGCCCTCAAACTTTCTCCCCTGTCATTCCAGATCCTGCCACTCCCATCTGTCCTGCAATCACCTCATTCCTCCAACCTGAGCTTCCCTGCCCATCTCCCCACCTGCACCTAATTTCCTCATCAGCCACTCTCCATATACCGGTCCATTTCCTTTGATCCAGTGTTGGTTCATCTTAGTTTCCATGTGTCCAGTTGCGGTCTACCCTTGAGTATTTGCTTTTTAGTTTCTGTCATCTGGTCCTGTACCAGAACCTTCCTGCCTGTCTCTTCTTCCCCTCTGTGAATGGTGTCCTTGTCTCATCTTCTTTTGTGTGGATGATGTCTTTGCCTCTGTATGATTGGAGCTGCAACAACCTGGAAGTTGATTGCTGTCCACCCAGATAAATATTTTTCTGTTTGCAATATATACATTTTTATTATTCTATACACACATCTATTGCATGTCTGCCCTCCTTTATTGCTCTTCCTGAGGCTTCTTTGTGTTTTTTTACATTTAAGTTTTTTCTTACCCAAATTGAGTGTCTAAGGAGAGTATCCTGTACAGATCTTTAAGGAAATGGTGTGATTTGGGGGCTATATGATATACCTGATAAAGTTGGATAGACCAAAATGTTGTAATTCATATTTCAGCAGTAAGCAAGACAGTGTGCTGGATCATTTTTCACCATTTTATATTTACATTTGTATACCTCCATTCCAGTAGGTGCTGAACAGAGGGACAAAGAACTGAGTGATTGGTGTTCAGTAGATTATAATTCATTGACAAATTGACCATATATGGCCAACAGATGGCAGACTCACTCCAATTTGAGACTTTGGAAGCTTCCACTCTAACTTCATGCATGTGTTTGAGCTCAAGATTGTTGTCTATTTGTTCAGCTCATTACCACCCTAAATGCTGGTCCAATTACCTGGTGATAAATAGGAGGAGAGGTGGTGATATGCTGTAATTTGACTGATTATCCTTTACACTGCCAATAAATGATGGGGAATGTATTATATTTTCCATTTCAGTGCAAACACAAAAATTGTGGAGGTTTCGTAATACAGTACCATACAATTGATCTGATGTGAGGCTCGTGTGCTGCTGCTTGGCTATGGAAATAAAGCTCCTGACGCACAGTTTGGGTGCTGATGTTTCTTCAAGAGGCAGTTTGGAACTCTGTAGTGAGTGAGGTAACACATGATAGGTGATTTTTAAACACTTCACTTTGCTGCACTTTGCTTACAGTTGACAGGGGCAGATCTAGTAGGGCAAACATGTCACGGTCTGACTTCTGGCAAAGGTGGCAAGGCATGACAGTGCCACGTTTAATGTCACTGAGCTCTGTTAGACCCATTCTAAATTCTAAATATTTGCCTATGGATATTTCATGTCTATGTGCTGGATTTTATGCACCTGTTAGCAATGGGTGTGGCTGAAACACCGGAACTCAATAATATTAGGGTTGTTGTTGACTGTTGGCTATAGTGTAACTAAGCACATTTACTCAAGTACTTTACTTTCTTGTATTGTACTTTAACCAGTGGTTCCCAACCTTTTCTGCTTGTGACCAAATTAAAATTATACTGTCATAGGGACAACCGATTAGCTTTCTGACATTTTATCAACTAAATGATTAATAGATACATTGAGATTGGAATTAAATAATACTGAGATTAAATCATAATGAAATCGATCATGAATTCTCAGGCCATAATTTAGCTATAGCTATATTCTTGGCAGTGTGGCAGAGGAACTGATGGTTGAAACTGCTTTTAAATAATCATGTTTCAGGATAGAAATTAGATATATCTGAATCTACCTATCTATTTCTGAAATAATATCTGAAATAATAATATTTGGTGGGGTGGTGGGGTTGTGGTAGGGGAATAGTGGACGCCTGACCTCAGTATTTAGCTCTCGGTCCTCCCTCCCACCTCATTGTACCGCTCACCGGGAAATAGGGTGGGCAGGACTGATCCGGAAGAGAGAGAGAGAGAGAGAGCTCAACGACGTTCCACCACAGGGTGCGCATTCAAACTGACAAGCGCGTCTTTCTCACAGCGCAGACACAGACCTCTCCACATCTCTGAGCAGCGTCCCTGCAGCTGACCGTAGGAGCCGGTAGGTTGACTCTTCTTCATCTTCTAGGTGCATTTATGTAAAGGTGTCTCTTAGGCATTCAAGACCAGAACAGAGATTTGCTTTGAATCCGCACAGCTGCGTATTAATCTCGACTCTGGACCGAATGTGTTGTTTTCATATGCAAGGGCGGTTCTGTGTCGCCTGAGTAGTCGACAAATTAATAAATACATTCATTCACGTCTCCAGATATAATGCTTTGCAGCAGGGCTCATCGGGACGCTTTTATGTTAGATCAGATTTCAGCAGCACCGTATCCAAAGGGCAAAGTCAGGCTGGCGAATGCCCTGAAGACAAACTTCTCCCATGTGCCGTTGGCGCAGCCTGTGGGACCAAATGGCTGAAAAGTTTTCTTATAGTTCAGTGTAACAGAGCGCAGACTGCAGGAAAACATGAAAAAAATGTAATTTCTGCTTTTAAATAAGATTAGCAAATTTCTTCCTGCAAAATATTTAATTGAAACAAATAGTGTGTGAGTGAATTAAACCAGATTAAAATGGCAGTTAGTTATAAAAGTAAAGGTTGAATGTGTCTTATAATTTTTTTCTTGTTGCAATTTTCCATATAGCTTTTGGATTCACCCTATTTCACAGAGCTACGGCTCCAAATCAGACAAGCACACACTCTTATATTCTCTAGGCTATGCATAAAACAGATACTGTAATACAGCGCCATACTCAGATGCACTTTAATTTTCAGTGTGTGTCCATATGTAGCAGAAAATGAATAAATGGAGCCTTGTGACCGCCGCTTATTCAGTTTGACAATATGAGAGGAGAGCACATCAGTCAGACCCCCTCTCTTCTGTTTCTGCATTTATCAAACATTCTGTACAGTACAGTACCTGCTCTATTTGTGTGACTGTTCTGGTCCATACTGCTGCTGCCAGGGTCTTTTTTTCTCTTCTCCTTTCAGTGGGTGGTTTACTGAAAAGGATAGGGGCCCATAGAATTCAGGGGCTCCTAAGCTGGTGCCTCTGTGAGACTTGAATGTCATTAACATCTCTCATTGCAGAGAAAGACTCTGTCATGTCAATAGGAGAGCTCCAAATAGTCCCTCTGAACCATCACTGTCCATAACGTCTGTGTAGTGTTTTAATCAACAATTAATTATTTGTGGCAGTGTGGCCTGCTAAAGTGTTTGCGCATTGAAAAATAATGCATCTTACATAATGTTTCTGTTATGTTTTATTGCTGATCCTGAGTTAAAGCAAATTCCTGACACTGATAGATAATTATTCTGATTCCGACCCATCTCATCCTGTAATCAGATTTAACTTAACTTCATTGGTGAGTTCTTTGTACAAGAAAAAGGGCACAACCATGGGTGCAAATCTTTATAGTGGCTTCATTGTGCACAGTTTTGTATTTAATCATGACAAATCAATTTAATTCCAAAGTCATGAAATGTTCCGATACCTGATGATGTGCTCTGGAAATTTCAAGTGACAAGTAATCAATTATAGCGTATAATCCTATCTTTAACCCTGCTCTCACATTCAAATAGCACCTGCTTGTGCTTGGAATTGCTCTCAAACCAAAAGAGCATGCTCTTGATTAAAGATAGGATTATACCTCCATATCATTTCTGGATATTTGCATAGAGCATCTCCACTTTATACCAGAAGAAAACTGACTGTACTACATTTTTTCTAACCAGCAGTGCTCACCATCATGCTATAATAAATTGATTTCCAAAAAGCCCATTCTACAGACTAAGGTGACTTTTTCACTCGAATGAGGCTTTCATGGAAAAGCATGAGAGAATTGCTTTTGTCCATGGGATATGTCTTATATGCTTGAAGAATGTCTATAACAGAATGCTTCGTGTTTTTTGACCCATCTCTTACAAAAATAAAGAGATATTCCTTTTAGAGAGAGGCAGTAATGCTAAGTAAATGTTTCATTCTCTTTTAAGAAAGAGAAGTGTGTGTAGACTGCATAACCATTTTGTATTTGTAATGCATTTCAAGGACCGTCGTAATAGTAGTCATCGGCGATCACTCGAAGTCAAGTATGATGGTCCTCCTGTGGGGTTCTCATTGTGTGACTTCATGACTCAACTGGCCTCCAGTTCTGGAACCACAAAGTTTCTGTTAGTGTGGGTATTGATGTGAGGTGCTGGAAGTGTGATGTAGGAGAGCCTTTTGGTGGAGACTCCCTTTTTTCTTTGCTGCTGCTTAACTCTGGCAGCCTGTCTGAGATAGTCTTTATCGAATGCGGCTCCTTCATGTAAACTGTTTCTTCTTATTTTGAGCAAAGTCTTCCCAGTTAAAGCTGTTCATGTGGATTTCTTTATTGGTCGATCTGATGTTGTCCTTGAAATGCTTTTCCTGACCTCCAAGTGCTTGCCATGTGGTGGCAATGCTGTCTATGTTTGCTTCCGCAAGAAAACTGATGTTGTATGCGCTTCTCTTTCCAGCTGATAAACAATATTTTTCTCAGGCATATTTAAAAGCACACTTTCAAATACAGCAAAATTTTGGGGTGATTCTCAAAAACTATAAATTAATTGTACAATTATAGTAGTAAAACATTAAGATTATCAGATAGTTAAAATTGTAAATATGTTGTATACCAAACTTAAAAATGTAACTGTTCTATGAATTTTACAAGTACAGCTTTGCACCTGGATATCCCATCATGCACATGGGCAGGTTGAGTTTTTAGTCACCTTGACCTTGGTTATAATCCATCTATAGTTTTCCATCAAAGGCATTCATGGTGTCGCACTTAGTTGTACACATGAAAGTGACTAAAGTGTATGAAGATTAAATGAAGAGACCTTGGGAGAGTTCAAATCCTTGGCCAATCACTCCATAAAGGTGTCGGTATGATTGCCTTTTGGAACGTTTTAAAAAGTTACAAGAATTGTCGAAACTAGCCCCCACCCAATTGTGGAGAACGGGCAGGGAAAGACACTGTTAGATGATCTGTCAAACTCTTTGTTTGAAGCACGCTGAGGCCTTTATAACAACAGAGTCACCAGGTATCAGTACTTAACCCATTAACACCACTGTGATGCTTAGTGCCACATTAATTCTAACTCCAATTTTAGACTATATTCTTTATTTCAACAATAAGAAAAAAAATGTTTAGCCTTATTTCCAGTTGTCTATCTCACGTACCTGAAAAACAGATATACTAAAATTTGCTCAATACAGCTGTCAAGTTGCACTTCACACCATAACCACAACCTGAAGCATCCTCTCAGGCTTAAAGTAAATTTTCTTCTGTCTTACGCACAGTTTGGATTGAGAGTGCTGTTAAAAGGCATCTGAGCCCACAGCCGTACTGTGGCTGAACACTTCCATGATAGATACTGATAGAGGAGGCTGAAGTAGAGGTTTTCTCTCAGACCACTTGAATTACAATATGCTGAATTGTTCTTATGGAATTTTTGCTGCCTACCCCACCTTTGAATGAAAAAATTATTAAAACATGTTTAACTATATCTATAACTAGAATAATCTTTGTACTAAAACTCAGGCAAAGTTTTGTTACTAATATCAAAAACTGTCACTAGATACCCAGGCCTAAGCTTCAAAAATATTACTGACCCAAAGATATGACAGATCCGAATGATTGCGAGACAATGGGAAGGAAACATTGTCTGTTACTGTATAGGGGGGTTGTTTCATATGTCATCCAGGTCACAGATAGTTGGTTGTGGATTAGGTTCAGAAAGCTGGATTTTCTAAACTCCGAGCTTAATTAATTTCTTATTGAATCTTTTGTATCTTCTTTAAATAGCAGTGCAGAAAAGATTCAGGTAACATTAGCAGCCTTTTCATTGTGTCAATTGTGCCATTTTCACACAATTAAATGAAAGAAATTCCCTTTTGGTAGGTTATATCAGTATTGCCTTAATGTAATGCAACAAATAGATTTCAATGGATCTCTGAATCTATGTTATTTTAAACTTTTATACATGTTGAAAGCTGAAAATGAATGGATTCCATAATAGCTTTTAAAGGGTTCTGATTTAATAAAATGATATAAACGCTAGTCCCAGATGACTTTGATGATATAGATTCTCCAGGTGGAATTATCTGACAGACATAAGGAAAAGCCTTTTTACTTTAGACAGAGATAGAGGGAATAAAATAAGGGCCGAAAGTGGACAGTTTGTAAACTGAAGATTCGGTTGTCCTGTGTAGCCTACATAATCTAGAAACCTGCATTTGGGCCCAATGTGTTATAATCTTGCAATATCTGCTCATAGATCTTTCTGTCTCACACTGGCAGTGTCACTGTCACATTCATAAAAACAGAAACACATTTAAATTCAATTCAATTTCAATTCAGTTTTATTTATATAGCGCAATATCATAACAAAGTTATCTCATGGCACTTTTTCATATAAAGCAGGTCTAGACCGACTCTTAAATAAATATGAACGCACAGGCCTGCATACACATCAACTTGCATGCACACAAAACACAACATGTAATATACGCTCTACTGAAACACATCCACCAAGCATACTGGGATTGGCCCATGACAAACAACTGCAATGCGAAGTGTGTATCTGTCACGTCAATGTACTGTCAGTGTGTGAGGTAGCAGTGAATGAGGAATCGAGATGGCGCGCCGACATCGCACGGCGGTTCAGGCGGACTTTGCCAATGCTGCCTGTCCCCAAATTATCACCTCTGTCTCTCAGCAGCCCTGCCATCTCAGCACCTCTCTCTCCCATCAAATCTCTCCCAGCAGCTTCCTGAGCCCCCAAAAAGGAGCTGCACAGCTGAAACCAATCTTAATGGGCAACACACACGTGCTGTCCTCACACACCAGGGACAGGGATTGAAAGGATTTTATCAAACAGTTTATGAATTTATTTCAAATGAAAAGAATATACTGTACAGAACAACTCACAGGAAACAAGAAACATTTAAGATATCAAAACCAAAACAGCATTTGTAAAATAATAAAGAATTTGAGTTACAATTTGCAGCCTGATTTACATTTTGCATAACATCTGTTTTTCATTTAGCTTCCTATTCAAGGTGAGAATAATGTGCTCAGGCTGCCTTTATGGCTCTGCTAGATTGAAATATCAGGTTTAACCTGAGCTATAACAAATACACCTGTACTACATTAACTGAGGGGATGCAGCACTTGCCTGTAAGCTTTCAGAAACAACAGCTGTCCTTTAATGGAATGCATCACCAGCAAATGTTTAAGCATACTGGTGTTTGTCACACCCTTCTAATATCAAGATTTTGCATGCTTTTGCCTTTTATACCGAGTTTTTTTCTGTATTTGCTGCCAGGCTATGGATGAATGATTATTTTTCTCTGGTTGTTGTAGGGGAAGCCCCTATTAAATATACATATAACATGGCTCTTCTTCTTATGATACGACTTAATGTATTGGTAATTAATATACTTTATTTTTAAAAATAAAAAGTACGTAGGAATTAAATCATTTGAAAATAATTTCATGAGCTGATTTTACTTTGGCTGATTTCTATAGTTTATAGCAACATAATATCCCTCAGTCTTTCTAGTGTATGACATAAACCTTCTTAATAAATCTTTTTACAATTGTAAATGTACTGCGTGTGTTTATATTGCTAGCTTTAATGGATGCACTGATATGGTATACTTGATCTGTATTAACAGTGGTATTAACCTTGTGGACTGGGTATTGGCCAGACATTAAATGCAGTTTTTTTTTGTCATTGTCCCTATACCACCTTTATTCAGCTGCATGCAGTACCCAACTGCATTTTGAACACCACATGCTGCCTTATTTATCAGTATTTACGAGTTGTTGTTATTCTGTCACTTGAACTGCATTGTCACTGCAGCATTCCCATTGTTTTCAGTTCTGCTTTGTTCATTTGTTGCAGTGACCTACATAAATAGTTACTGGTAGTTTCCACTTATAGTTAAGAAGTGATTTGTACATATGTCTGTATATTACGTTTCACATAGAAGAATGATCCCAGTCAGTTCCATGGACTGAGGTATACAGTGTTTACACAGGGGAAAAATAAGATCACTGGTAACTGATTGGTGCTCTGTATTGGACAATATGTTGAGTTTACGTATTAGTCAGGTGCTGTTTGGTTAAATGACTTGAATCTGCTGAAGGTCTATGGACTGACAGTGGTAAAGAAGTGAGTACAAGTGACCCACTTGGATCTGCTGAACCTGTCATGCTGAACGATGTTACAGGCAGCATAACGTTCTCCACGGCTTCTCCAGACCCTTTCACGTCTGTCACATGTGCTCAGGGTAAACCTGCTCTCATCTGTGAAAAGCACACAGCGCCAGTGGCGGACCTGCCAATTCTGGTGTTTATGGCAAATGCCAATCGATGTGCCGGGCAGTGAGCACAGGGCCCACCAGAGGATGTCGGGCCGTCAGGCCACCCTCATGAATTCCGTTTCTGATCGTTTGGTCAGAGACATTCACACCAATGGCCTGCTTGAGGTCATTTTGTAGGGCCATGGCAGTGCTCATCATGTTTCTCCTTGAACAAAGGAGCAGATACCGGTCCTGCTGCTGGGTTAAGGACCTTCTACGGCCCTGTCCAGCTCTCCTAGAGTACCTGCCTGTCTCCTGGAATCTCCTCTATGCTCTTGAGGCTGTGCTGGGAGACACAGCAAACCTTCTGGCAATGGCATGTATTGATGTGCCATCCTGGAGGAGTTGGACTGCCTGTGCAACCTCTGTAGGGTCCATGTATCGTCTCATGCTAACAGTAGTGACACTGACCCTAGCCAAATGCAAAACTAATGAATACAGTCAGGAAAGATGAGGAGGGATAAAAATGTCAGTGGCCTCCACCTGTAAAACCATTCCTGTTTTGGGGTCGTTTCATTGTTGCCCCTCTAGTGCACCTGTTATTAATTTCATTAACACCAAAGCAGCTGAAACTGATTAACAACCCCCTCTGCTACTTAACTGACCAGATCAATATCTTATATTCAATAATCAATATATTTA